>JAOWBL010000021.1:5539306-5582879 GCA_028564865.1 Zenarchopterus dispar | reverse complement strand
TATATAAAATATATATATATATATATATATATATATATATATATATATATATATATATATATATATATATATATATAGCCCGTCACTAATGAGTCATTAAATTATTCTGGCCGGTGCAACTTAAAGGTGTCTAAGGACGTTTTTCAACCATCTGCTTTGTGCATCAAGTCAGATTTGATAGTTGTTATTGCTGCCCTCTGCTGGCGTCTAAGTGTAAGTGGAAACTCATGTTTTCCATCAGTTCCTTAGGGCTTGTAGGAAGATAGTCTGATAGGAAAAAAACACGCAAAACAAACAAAAAAAACCCCACGATTATCCATTGTAGCAATTCTAGAAGTAAAAACCTGAAAATAGTTGCCAAACTAATGACTGTCCTCTTTTTGATGCCAAAATGCTTCATACATCACAGGAGATCTAAAAGTTTGGGTGAATCAGTTTCTTTTCTTTTGCAAAAGTTTTTTTTTCCCCATTTGTTAAACTGAAGAACATATTGTATAATTGTGTTTTTTTAGCAAACATTACCTCCATTTTATCGACTTTTGTTTCTTCACGTGTTTGTTTTTCTTGTTGATCTAAATACACTCCACTTTTGTGTTCACTACTTAGCAGCTCCCTCAATGCATTGTGGGTTGATCACAGTCAGGTGATCTCTATTAATGATAATACCA
Source organism: Zenarchopterus dispar (assembly GCA_028564865.1). Classification (NCBI taxonomy): domain Eukaryota; kingdom Metazoa; phylum Chordata; class Actinopteri; order Beloniformes; family Zenarchopteridae; genus Zenarchopterus; species Zenarchopterus dispar. The sequence goes on along the minus strand of JAOWBL010000021.1, from coordinate 5,582,211 downwards.
CAATGGAAACTAATGATATTTTTACTAGCTGTGATACTACTGCTGAGAAGAATTGTATTCTCTGAAAATTTAAGCTAGTAACTCCGTCTGTAGAGCACCAACAACTGTCAAAATTGTTCACATGTTGCTGCAGAGTCAAGAAGCTGATGCACCTGCAGAACAGGACATGCCGACATTTTGTATGTGCTTCTGTGTTCTTGCACGGCAATAAACAAAACCAGGTCAAGCCCATTAAAAATAAAGCTTCGCAGTGCTTTTAGAGATAAAGGGGGGAAAGAAAGCTCTACGTTTTTATCTTGTCTGCCAGAATAAAGACCTGAAGAGCAGAGTGAGTCATCTGGAAGGATCACAGAGGACCAACCAGGATTCACTCATCTCCAAACTTCACAGTCGAATCCAGGAACTGGAGGAAAGGCTGCAAGGCGAGGAGAGGTAAAATATAACCTTATGACCGTTAGTGTTTACTCATAAAAACGTGTATTTACAGACAAATAGGTATGTTAATTGTGCCAGTGTAGGATGACAAAAAGTGCTGTGGATATTATCTCCACTAGATAGTTGATGATGCTTTAAAAGCTGAACCCACTCATATCACTTTCACTGGGGTTGTAAGAGTAGGTGTACATCTCACCCAAACACTGGAAGGTGTTTGGTTACGCGAAGCTGCGGCAGTGACGTGATCTCTCGGTGTTTTTCCTCTCAGGGACAACAACAATCTTCAACAGGTGAACCGCAAGCTGGAGCGCAAGGTGAAGGAGATGAAGATGCAGGCGGATGAGGAACACACCAACCTGCAAAGCCAGACGGACCAGGTAGGCATATCTGAGGCCATCGAGAAAATATCCGGAGTTTAAAGAGCAGGAAACTCAACTTGTGATTCGATATCTGGCTTCGGCGAACCGGGCAGCTGACTCAGAGGCTGAAGACGGCAAAGAGGCAGATGGACGAGGCAGAGGAGGAGATTGAGCGTCTGGAGCATGCTAAAAAGAAGCTGCAGAGAGACCTGGATGAGCAGATTGAGGTTAACGAGCAGCTTCATGGCCAGCTAAGTGCTCTCCGCAATGAGATGAGGTGAGTTTTAGCCTTTAATGTACTCTTATTTTAAATCATGTTATTCTGGGACTCCTGAAACTTAATGCTTTTTTTTTTTTTGTGGATTGACAGACGTAAGAAGAAATCACCCGCTATCATCAAGGTTGTGGAGGAGAACGTGAACGACATGGACGACTTTGGATCTGACTGACTTGTGATCTGTGAACACATTTCTGGGCTTGATGAAGAAATATTAACATAACTGTGAAAATGTCATCATTCATTTTGATTCTGTTAATCCATTATGAACCAATGCAACATATGTGAACAAACAAACTATTGTAACTTTAAAAATATATTTATAAACATTCCTTTCGGCTGCTCCCTCACAGCAAGTCCTCTGGCTCCATCTAACCCTATCCTTCTCCACCCTCCTCCTTCACACCAACCACCCTCATGTCCTCCTTCACTACATCCATATGCCTCCTCTTTGGTCCTCCTCTAGGCCTCCTGCCTGGCAGTTCCCACCTTAACATCTTTTCCCCAATAAATTCACTGTCCCTCCTCTGCACATGTCCAAACTATCTCAGTCTGGCCTCACTGACTTTATCTCCAAAACATCTAACATGTGCCGGTCCCTCTGATGTACTCGTTCCTGATCCTAGAGGTATATGAATCTAGAAGGAGGACATGAGGGTGGCTGGTGTGAGAGAGGAGGATGCAGAGGATGGGGTTACATGGAGATGGATGAGTTGCTGTGGCGACCCCTGAAGGGGGCAGCCAAAAGACAAAGAACAAAGGCAGGGGATTTAACCTCTCAAAACGTTTCCTCAGAGCGTGAGAAATTAAAGGTTATGGTGGACAGCTTTAAGTTTTCCAGAAGTTTGAGAGGGTCCGAGGTCGGACTGGATTAACTCGCGTGGCTTTAGTGTTTTCAGATTGATTTACATGGCTCTCCTCCGAGGGTGACCTCTTGTGGCGATATTTATAATTACACCTGCCAGATCATTGAGCCAACGCAGACTTACTATACTCGTGTTGATTTGTGTTTTGTTTTGTAAATTACCCTGCTACTATATGAATTAAAATGTTCTAAACTACAAATTTTAAACAAATAATCAAATGTGTTGAAATGCTTTTTCATCTTGTGTATAGACTTACATTTGAAATAAAGCCACATGTGTGATGTTTCTATGAATTTTTGTTTTTGGCTGTACCTACACCAATAAAAGCAATTTTTAAACACTTTCACATAGAGGAAGTACAACACAGAATACATCATCCATTGATCCATTCATCCACAACAAAATTGGAGGAGAAGAGTGTGAGTTGTCACGTGGATCAATAGTCTGTCCTGAGTGGCTGAATCCATACAGAGGTGGAGATCTGACTGATGGGCTCGACAGGTTGTCACCGCTGGATGCCTGGCAGTTTGACCAACCACTGGCACGGCGATACATGGAAGTACAAGACAAGAGAAGCATGAGGCAACACTGCGCTCTGAAACATGGGATATTGAAGGAATTCCTGGCAGAATTCCTCGGGACTTTTGTCTTGGTTGTAAGTAGCATCTTTTGTATATTTTAGAATTGTTTCCGTTTACAAAATATACTTTGACAAAGTTGCCTAAGTCTCATTTTGAACTGAGATCCTGTTTTCTTCCTCTCTGTTTGGTAGTTGTTTGGCTGTGGCTCAGTTGCTCAGACCGTCCTGAGTCGAAACACCCTGGGTGAACCTCTGACCGTCCACATCGGGTTCTCTGTGGGCCTCATGATGGCAGCGTATGTGGCTGGTGGGGTGTCAGGTAAGTTTCCCGATTTCTATATTTGACTATTTCTTACCAATCAGAGCTTATCTCACATGTGCAGCAGAGCCCCACTAGTCATGTTTTATGCTTTAGTGCTTTCAAGTGGGTACAACTAGAGCAGGCCTCTACACTTTGGTAAATAAAAGTCAATGGTTGACTCTATGTGAAACCAGATGAGCAAAAATTTTAATAGGGTTGCTATTAACAGTTTTTCATTTAGAGATTGGGCATTTTTGCTGACACAATCTTTTTAACAATACAGACACTTGTTTATACATCTTTATACTTATGAATGCTTTAGAGAGAGAGAGAAAAAAAAACAACTCTTCAAGGCCATATAAAACAATGTGCTGTAGCTCTCTTGTATGCGCTGCAATGAATGCCTTGTTACCCATGAGGCTTGCAGCTCATCATAATAAAACTTTATGGCTGCCAGCCCAGCCATGTGCCACCTCCCCAGCTCCAGTGTCGGCAGGAACGTGCCAGCTCTCTGGCCAGATTCAGTGTGTGTGCATTGACCATTGATTTATTAGCACTAGTGCACAGCCTTTATGGGGTCATACATAACCCTAGGCAGTAAATGTCCTGCAAACTCCATTGATCAGAGGTTTCTGTCTATGACAGAGACCACCAAGTCCAACCAGGGATACACGCCTCATCTGGTGAGCAGTTATGTCTGATGCCAAACAAGCATTATTTTATGGAGGGTTTCTAATGTACATTTTAAAAAGTAATTAGTGTCAAGATCAGCACAAAAGCCTGATTAAGAATAAAAACAGACTAATGCTGCTTCTTGTTTTTTGAGAATTTTTACGGCTTGCAAATTTTATTTAACAGTGTAAACCATCAAAAAAAAAAAAAAAAAAAGATCTATGCCAAGCCAAGCATATCTCTCACATCTCTGCGTTGCACCTTTTGGCCTACATGCCCCTCTAACAGAGATATCTGTTATGAGAACTATGAGTACTTTGACTATTATTTCATTGGAGAAAATATGTGCAGACAATATGAACAACAAACTGTGAATGTTTTGCCTCATTGGAGTCATTTCATTTTTAAAGTACATGTAATTCTGGGTTTCAGGCCAGTTCAGTATCTGGGGTGCAGAGATGCTCCTTCTCAATAAGATGTCCAGAATCACACCATCAGATGTTGACAAACACTGCTGCCCCTCCTCTTTTTCTGCACAAACCTGACACTACATTACTGATATTCTTACTGAGTGGCCTTCAGCACTCCAAGCTCATCTATTTGTTTGCCTGAGTGACTTAATTTAAACTTTCTCCGGCATTATATCACCCACATCTCCTTTTCAACACCTCTGGACTTGGGGTTTTATACTCCACATTATTAGGACTTTGTTTACATGTGAGAGCAGCTGATGAAGCCAAAGTCCCCGTAGTCATTGTTAAATATCATAACAGATGTTTAAGTGGGCCAGAATTACTGCACATTCTCAGTCGGGAACAGGACAGAACCGCAGGCGGGATGGTCCTGTAACTCAACACACTCTTGTCTCAACTATACCTTTGTAATAAGTGCAGGATGTCTTTGGGAAAAATGTTGCCCTACAACAGCATAAATTGCTCTAAAATTTCATTCTTCTTCTCTCCAATAACGCTGCCACCATAGAGGTGTAAATGACCTTCGCCAAAAGCATCGATACAGCCCCCAGACCCTCACAGACCCTGACTTTTGTACTTGCTGCTGATAACAGTCTGGATGATCCTCTTCCTCTTTGATCCAGAGCACATAGCATCCATTTCTTCCAAATAAAGATCTATAATAGTGATTAGTCTAACCACAATACTCAATCCCACTGTGTGATGGGCCATCCTAGAGGCCTCTGAGCCCAGAGTCAACACCACCTCCAGCGATCCCTAACACCTAATTCCTTGCTGATGTTATTTTATCAGTTCCACCAGCTGGATGAAAGTTTTGATGGCGTGCCCACGTGAGAGATCAGAGGTATTAATCGTTGGCTTGTGTTTTATTTCTTTGTATAAAATTCCTCAACATTCCTCAGATTATTTATTTGTATTTTGTACTCTTGAGGGATAAATATAGAAATTCTCTTTTTTTAATAATTTGATTTTTTTTTCACACATTTGTTGATGACGTGGTAACCCGCTACACATCATGGCTCATCTTCCTTTGGCTGAAACAGATTTTGTGACCAATAGTGATTAAAATCCTCACTTTCAAATCAAAGGGATGATTCATTATTTTTTTCCATACCTTGTTATCATCTCCTACAGTCCAAGTTTTATTTTTAATTGTATTACAGGTCTGAGTTTTAAAAATGATCTTAATTAAAAAAAAAAAAAAGAAATATCTGAAGTACGTAACTGTTAAAAGGAAATGCTTATTTTTGTCATAAATATATACTGTATGTATTCAGCAGCACTTGACCCACACCTGATTTACGTACTTGGAAGTCCACTAGGAAGAATAAAAGAAAAAGAGCACTGGTGGAATATAAATCTCCTAATGTTGGAATACCCTTTCCACCTATTTCTGCTTCTTCCTAGATTGATGACTGTTGGTGGAGGGTGAATTTCTAATCAGTGACCATTATTCTGCCTCTGTGCTCTAGTAAAACCAGGACCACCCTGGGGACGGCTCCCCTTCTGCCGCCCTCATAAATGTGACGGCCTCACTAATGATGGAGAGGATATTAAGCCAGCCGCCTCCAACCCCACTGCACCCCTCTGTCAGTCTGTGCTTTGTCTTCTGTCCCAGGGGGCCACGTGAACCCTGCTGTGTCGCTGGCCATGGTGATTCTGGGCAAACTGAAGATCTGGAAGTTTCCCTTCTACGTCATCGCTCAGTTTCTTGGTGCTTTTGCAGGAGCCGCTGCAGTTTTTGGATTGTACTACGGTGAATAATCCTTAAACATTGTTTATTAAGCCATATCTCGTGTATATGTTAGATATCACATCCTAATCAACCCAGAGTCTCCAAAGCTTAAAAAAAAAAAAAAAAGTCATCCCTCAGCCTCCACCACTGAAAGCTTTTTAGCTGAATTTTCAGTATTTTAAGAAATAAATACATGCCTAGAGATGTCTCTTTCTCCTCGTCACAGATGCTTTCATGGACTTCACCAGTGGGATTCTGTCTGTGACAGGAATCAATGCAACAGCTCACATTTTCGCCTCGTACCCTGCGAGACACCTGTCAGTTCTTGGCGGCTTTATTGATCAGGTGAGCTCTGGTCACTGTGACCCAATGAACTCCCCGCCATTGTTCACTGCTGCTCCTGTCCAGCCTCTAAATACCGCAAAGTCTGGCAAATGCGACTGATGCAGCATTGATTGGCCCCATTTAGTCTGAGAACACCCCCTCTTTTGCTTGGTTTGTAATGACCCACTTCCTGGCATTTGCTGGAAGGTCAGATCCACTTAACACAATTTTCACTCTGATTAGTTGTTACAGGAATCCAAAAATAACATGTCTGCCACTGAAAACCCCATCAGCTGAAATTAGTAGAACCAGTAGGAATGTTTTTTTACCTAAAAGTTTGAATTTTTGTCTAACACAATATTGCAATGTCCCTTAGTAGTAAATAGTAAAGAACAAGTTTTTTTTTTAAAAAAAACGACCAGTTTTTGAAGCAATGTTAATTCTTTGTGTTATATCAAATAGTAATCCTTTTAAAATTAACAACACAATTAAAATGCCCAGCTGATACAGGTCATTAAGACCAGACAAATGAAATGAGTGGTTCTCTGATGTTCTAAAAGCTAAATAAATTTCCTCCCTCCCCAGCCAGGTTTTACTGAGATTCAGAAAGTCTCGAAGTCATTAAGAAAGTCTTATTTGACTGATACTTTACATTTAGGAGAGCCAATTACTACCATGGGCCTGGTGAAGGATGCATTTTATTTAAAGCCACCCTATGTAGCAATACCACTTCTAACTATAAGGAAAAACTAATCTGCTGTGTTAATAAAAGATCCACTGACAATACAGTGATTTTGAGTGGAAACGGTCCAACACACTTTGTTACACCATTTTGTCCCACTAAAGGTGCACTTCAATGTGTCCTATGTCAAAGACGTGGCATGAGACATATCATTGTGTCTCATCCCAGGGGCTGACACGTGAATGTGTATTTTATGTTGTACTGCACCCCCTAGTGGTCAGTAGTGTTATTACTACATAGAGTAGCTTTATGAGGTGTCATATCTCATTGCTCCTTTGAAAGTTAAGCATGGACAACAGACTGGAATAGGGGTATAAACTGTTGGGGGTACTAAGACGTAGAAGGGTGGGGGGGCTAGAATTTGAAAAGGAAACCTGAGAAGAGTCTTCCAGCGTGGGTTTGGGGAAACTAAACAGTCACAAAGAAATGACTACATCTTATGCTGCAATTTAGCAGCAAACATTTGACTAGCCTTCTTATCAGGGTGGGTCCCCAAACAGGTAAAAATAACTATTATTATTATTATTATTATTATGTTTTCAATTCTACCTGCAGAGAGAAACCAAGTTGTATAAAAATTTAACTCTTTATCTGAACTTTCTGCTGTGAAACAAAGAGGATCCTCATAATGTCAACCCAGAACAACGAGCTGTCAGATGTTCACTTTTCATCAAAATCCTATTCTGTGTGGCTAACTTTAAAAGCGTAAGAGTTACAAGTTCTGTTTGGCAAATTATCAATAAGAAATGAAAGTCACAACAAAAGTTGTAGGAAAATAATATTTTACATCCATTCTATCTAAAAGATCCCATAGTCCAAAAGTCTGGTTACATATGATTAACTTGCGCCTAACCCAGATATCTTTGTATCTGGAGCTGTCCATATCCATTCATGAGCATAAACCCCCACTTCTGACTTGAATCATTCCTGTCCAAAATTGTGGGAAAGTTGGTTTACTTAAAGCATCTTTCTTTCTTAAACAATGATAACATGTTAGAAAAGTTTCAGTTCAGCGCTTGGCACAGGACAGTTTCAAATGATGTTCTCAAAGAATAATAACTTCTGGTATTTTTTTTTTTTACATGGTTGACTATTACATTCTTTTAAATCATTAATTTCCTATTTAAAAGATTTGTTTAACCTTCTTTGTTGTGAGTATCACAGCTCCAGACACATGCGGAGTCCCTCAGGGATCTATTTTGGGACAAGTTTAATTTTATTTGAATGAATTTTCTTTTCTTATCTATTGAAACATTTAAACTATTTTTTTAATCTCTCAGGACTGTTTTGTGTTCTTTTATTGCCATCGTTACAGTTTTCAGCTCTTTTTGTTTTTCTGTCATCATCAATAAACGCTGTAAACAGTCAACTTTGGTTTAATACAGTCAAACACAAAGACATCTTCTAAAAACTTTGAGACTTTATAAACTTCCTATAATGGGATATTTTAATAGGAACATGACCACTGTTTGCTTAGAACTAAATAAAATATTGATCCTGTAAGTGCCTACAAGCTGCCATTAAGCAAACAAGAGCTGTTTACTCCTGCAGGTGGTGGGGACAGGTATGCTCGTCCTGTGTATTCTTGCCATCATCGATGGTGGAAACATTGGAGCTCCTAAAGGCGTGGAGCCATTGGCCATCGGCCTGATCATCATGGCCATCGGTGTGTCCATGGGACTCAACTGTGGCTACCCTCTGAACCCTGCCAGAGACCTGGGACCCCGACTGTTCACAGCTGTGGCAGGATGGGGGATGGAGGTCTTCAGGTAACTGGAGATCAGGATTTTGCTTTGGATCGACAGATTTATTATGTCATTTCTCTCTTGTAATTTAGCGTTATCAAACACAAGCAGTTGGTTAAAGGATGTGTGGGTCAAGCTGGTCTGTAGGAAATCAAGTACCGTCATTTTAGACCTTTTTCTCTCTTGGTGCTTGCAGCACTGCAGACAACTGGTGGTGGATCCCCGTGGCCGGGCCCATGGTAGGAGGTGTGGTAGCGGCCGTCATCTACTTCCTGCTCATCGAGCTGCACCACACCCACAATGAGCCTGAGAAGCCCCACGAAGAGGAGGAGGAGGAGGACGAAGAAGAGGATGATGACGACAGCAGTCTGAAGGACAAATATGAGATGATCACCATGAGTTAGAAAGACAGAGACCTTCCGTGACCGACTGGTTTTACCGTCAACCAGATGAATAGCAGCCAGGATGGTTCCCATGTGTTAAGACAGGCTCTTTGTTTAAATGTGCTTTTTTTAAAAAATAAATTAAAAAATAACGAGCCAAGTTGTAAATAAACTCGTGGTTGACTTCATGCTCTGCAGAGATAATCCAGCACAGACATCCACCAAAACGTCCCGTTGCAAAAGAAGTCAAATAATTAGGAAATGATAAATGATCTGCAGCAGAAATCAGCAGAGATGTACTGTGGAGGAGCTCTGAAAAAAACAAACCAAAAAAAAAAAAAACTGACCTGCCCCTCTTCAATTTCAACCTTTATATGTCATGTTTCACAAACACTTGAAAATCCCAGTTCTGTATGTTTTACATTCCTACCTGTATGGCTGTTATATGTGTTGTAAATAATGTACTGTATATATATAGAAGAAATCCCTTCTGAAAATGGAGAAAGTTTGATTTATATACCAGTGTCTTCATAGTTTTAATTATTCCCTCAACCTTTGTTAAAATGGTATGCTTATTTTTACCTTCCAGCTTTATTTTTCTTTTAACGTTTTGTACAATGCGAGGAACTCTCCCTGGTGTTCATTCATTCATTATACTCAGCATTATTTGTCTACATTAAAATTTATACAAAAACGTTCAATTCTCTTGAAATATGTTACTTCTTTTCATTATTGCTTTAGTCACTGACATTCATAGATGTGACTGAATAAGCTTAAATGCTTTTTTATTCTGGATCTTGCTAAAGCCCTTATTTCAACCTTGAAGGCTGAGCAGGAGACGCTGAAGAACTTAAAACAATCAGTGAGATTTTTCAAACAAACAAATACAAGTCCTTCCTTGAGAAGTGCCTCTGAAACCACACTTTTAAAGCACAGCTGCTCGATTAAAAGAAAGAGTTTCACAGACAAGCCAGCAGTCCAATGATTTTGATTGGGTCAATATCAATTACTGGACAAGTGTGTCCAAACTTTGACTGGTGGTGTGTGATTGGACAGTGTAGGGACAGACAAAAATACGTTTAAAATCCTGGAAACACTGGAGCAAAGGAGCGTCTCTGCACCACTAATGTTAAAGCGTTGCTTGTAAGTTTCTGTCCATGATGCTTTATCTTGATGCCAAATGTGACATCATCAGCACAGTTGTTGCCAGGAAACCAACACAACATCCCAGTGCATTCAAGATGACCTCTGAAGGTTTCAACCTAGCATCTCTCCCTGCTACACTCCCTAATCTCCAGCAGGTTTTCAAGTGATGAAAGTGAGGAAAGCAAATACCTACTTTTGCTGGTAATTTTCTTATTCACCCATGTGTTTTTTTCCCCTGAGGTTGATGTGGATGATTATAAGGACTGACAACAATTGAGTAAATGATGAATCAGTCTACCTGCAATGTTATCTCTGTATTTTCTGCTTTCAAGAAAACTAAAGAGACTGACAAATAAAATAAATGTGGTTGGTCATTCAGGCTTAGATAAAATGAGACTAGAGTTGCCTAAGACTTTTGCACAGTTCCACTGACCGAAGAACTGAGTGTTTTCTTCTTCCAGTGTACTCACATCACTTTCACCAGGGTTCTGCCACTTCTAAAATCATGCTCCGTCATTGCAACGAGATTTTAAAAAAAAAAAAAAAAAAAAAGGTTACTGCTTACAGATCAGCTGGCATCCTCAGAGTTCCTGCAGGAACTCCAAACACAGGATATGTTTGGGTATGATACCACCCTCTGTGACGGAGTCCTTGTGCTGCACACTTCGGTGCATGAACGTGGGGGGAACCGTTGGGGGAAATGACACAATCTTCATATTACTGTTGAAGAAATCCACTAATTTTGCTGGATGTGAACTGTTGTCGTGGGTGACTCGGTTCACTCATGTCACAACAGGCGACAGCAGCAGAGCATCCGCATTCAGAAATCGATGGCAGGCCACATTTCAGTACACGTGCAAACGTATGATAAACCTGTGGCTGTTACATCACCAAACACATTCATGAGATAATGTCATCGATGAGTGCATCCAATGTGTAACAAACGTATTAAGGACATTTAAATAAATGCTAATATTGGAAATAAGAGTTTGAGCAAATCCGTCTTATTCCACCAACTTTATTCAAACAGAGGTTAGTATGTTAGTCTACATGACATGTGGAGTAAAGTTCAACCGCAGCTTGTGAGAAAAACTAGTGTGTGTGTGTGTGTGTGTGTGTGTGTGCGCTCTTGTGGAAATAAAACTTACAGGAAGTTGGTTTCCTGAGAATCGGGTCAATATCTTTAATGAAGTAGCTGCTCCCTCTGCTGTGAACGTTCCTCTACTGCATCAAACCAGGTTCAGTTGAACAAAATTAATTGTGTAACATAGAAAAGGAAGAACAGTAGATTAAACATCAAGACGTTTCCAGTAACAATACCATAGATATTTTAAACCTTACAACTCCTCATACTATAGGACTTGGGGGTAGAGGGGACCCCATCTGGAAATAAATACAATTTGATGGTGTGAATTTGATCAATCATATTCTGAATTTAATAAAAATGTGTGCTTCGTTTAAAGCCACGCAGCATAGATTTAGTCCCAGACAATGAATTTGACACAAACTGTGCATGCATGAGGTTAATCGCATCAAATGGGTAATAATTGTTTATTTAAGAAGATGGAGGGAAGGACAAAATGTCAGAAGACAAAAAATGAAAAGAAAAGTAACATAATCTCACAAATTTTGTGAGCTAAACTTTCAGACTGTCTTTAAGGATCAGTGTGTCACTATAAACAGAAAGTGTTTTTTATTTGACTCATATTCAACATATTAGTGCCGCTGCTGCCAGATCAATACATGTATGGACTTGAAGGACAGAATATTGGAAAACTGGACACTTATTTTGAAAAAAAACAAAACACTATGAGGAAGTTTAATAGTCAAAGGATAAGGGGTTCATAAGTACCTTGATATTAAACACCAAAACTAACAAAACCAGTCAGCTGATGTACACAACTGCAGGGATCCGAGACGCATGGCAAAAGCAAAAACCACAGGCAGTGAGAGGCAGGCCCTCATGGAGAAGAAGGCTGGAAGCCAAGACCAAAGCAACACCGAGAGAGGTTTCAGAGCAGCTGAAAGGTGCGATGAAGAAAGGCCAGACAATCCCGATCATGAAGGATCCTCAAATGGATTCACTTCCGTTCGATTACCAGCGAATAACCTGCTACTGCACAGCGTGGAGGCTCCAGTCAGGCATCACAGCACAAGCACAAGACCCAAAGGAAAGTGGATCTAACAGCAGAGGTTTGAGACTCAGAGAGCAAACAAACAAATCAACAAAATCCGTACTGGCTTGGTAGCAAAAACAGATATTAGGGAGCTGTGTTAAAAAAAAAAAAAAAAAAATCAACTTGACATGAAGAGCTTCCAACATAAAGTCAGTGAGATTGTGGCAGACAGCTTGAAATTTTAAAGCCAATTCCACAACTTATCCTCAATACTGTTCTGGATTAGCTTGAACCCGCTATGCCAGGCCATCACGATGAGCTGCTACAGATACTGGTTCCTAAGAGGAACAATCATCACCCACTTCCTCTACAAGGATGAAATCAAGCTGCTAAGACTGGAATATCAAACAGCAAATGGATCACGAGTGAAGAGATTTGACTACCAGACGTCAACGTAACAGACGCCAAAACAAAAAACTACAAATATCTTTGAATCCCACCAACAAATGGCAGCTATGAAGAGACTGTAAGGAAATCATCACCTTCCAACAACCTACAGAGTAGGACAGATCCTGAGGAGCAAGCTGAACGGGAAGAAGAAAGTCCATGGTTCAAATCACCTGACCACAGCTGAAGATGGAAGCCACTGATGCTCAGCTTTGAATGATCCTCACAGTCCATGAGGGTTTCCACCTGAAGTCCAGACACCAGACCACCCAAGAGGAAGACTTGAGGGCCAAACCCGTAACGACATCTAGAAGATCCAGTAAACCGTGGAAGATGTTCCCCAGCAGCCGTTTCTACAGTGGTGACCTCATCAAAGAAACAATCATTCATAAAAACAACAACGTTCCCCAATTCAACCCTCTGCATGGCTCTTTCTGCCTGCTTTACTTCTGTAAAACATCACAAGAGCAGACATTAATAACAATAAACATTTGAGACCAAATATAATGGACTTCTGTGTTAAATCAAGACTGAACGTCTCCGACGTGAACACAAAGAGCCAGAGTCCACGCTTTGCAGACAGTAAACAGGGGTCTATTTTATTTTGAACGAGTCTTTTAATTAATGCATTTCAAGTACTCCAAAAATTACATCTCTTTGCACAATACAATTTGAAATTTTAGTAAAAATGTTCAAAGTGAACAAAAATTTTGGATACTGTATAAAACACAGTGAACATTAAAATCAAACAGTAGTAGTACTTTTTAATCTTGTGTTCTTTCGGCCTACATCACCTACGACATTTCAACTCAATTTGGACATTTTCAGTGCACGCTTATCTAAAAACTTTACCAAGACTACGAAATTAAAAAGAAATTAAGTTTACAGGCATTATTCTTCGGCTCTTCTACCCAAACCATGCCACAGGATAAGAAAGACAAAAAAAATGAGAATGTAACATTAACTCCATCACACTGAATTGTTTTTTTGTTTTTTTTTTCCATTGACAATGATGGTGAAAAGCATAAGCAAACTGCAGTTCAACTAGCACATATAAGAACATAAATAACTTAGAAGAGAGGAAAGTTTATCACATATGAACATCTCTGAACAAGTTACTCTGGAATCGGAATATAAAAGAAAAAACATGTATCAAAATGTCAATTTCATTTTTCAAATGAAATGCAAATTTTTCCAAGTACTGTACAAGTTTACAGGTTAAGTCCTGAAGGCCCGACAGGTGTGGTGTGGCCTCGGAGATGAAACTTAAAAAGAGCTCCATTCGTGTACAGACGTAAGACGTTTTTAGAAATTGCCAACCTGCCCAATTCATCTGTCGCGTGAAGGAAACGGTGACGCTTATTATTTTTCCACGTCCCCTCCAGAGCGCATGTGAGGTTATGAAAACCATGAGGATAGTGTTGTAAGATATTAGTTGTGATTAGTGCTGCATGCATATAAAAATATCAGAGCCAGGATAAATAAAGTCAAGAGCGCAGAAAATCTCTCCTTGCACAACGTGTAATGTAAAAATCTCTGTCATGCTTCACTTTTCTCTCCCACGCAGAGGTACTCTGTGGGCCAAAGTCGAAGCACTTCGCAACATATGAATGAACTGACTTTACCATACATCGTTACTGTTGTTCAAAAATGCCCCTTTGCTGCAGTGGAGGGAAGAAGAAAACACCTGAAGTCACACAATCCCACGTAAAATAACCCCACCTCCTTCCGTCCATTCACTTAAAGTGGCTCCAGAAACCTTCCAGGTGTTTCCTGTATTTCAAATAAACCTGTGCACAAAGATTCCATTTATAAAGATTTATGGCACACCGATGTAAACATCCTGCACTCGTGAGCTCTTTAGGGGATTCGGTCTTTGATGAGATGTGACCAGGAGATGGCTGCGAGTTTTTAAGCTTTCAAAAAAAAAAACAAAAAAAACCAAAACAGATCAATCAGCTGTTTGTCTCCTGTGGGAGCAGTGAACACACTGAGGAATAGGTTAATGATTAATGTGTCAACACTGCTGCGTTGTTTTTTTTTTTTCCTTTCTAGCTGCTTTAAGACAAACATTAATAGCTGTCAAAGTAAATATCGTTGGAGTGACATACACATATTACAGACCTTTGTCAATTAATAGTCACATTTAATAAATGTGTCTGCATGCCCACATCGAAAAGTTCTTAGATTCACTATCTGAAGAATAATAGAATGACTTAATCTTAACTTTTTTTTTTAGTCATTTTAAAAATTTATTTCCACACTCATGTAAACTAACTGTGTAACATGACCCTCATTTCTACACTAATCCAGAGCAGCCTTCACGTTCTCTTGTCTTCATTTCTGGACATCAGTTTCACTTAGTGGTTTATTCATTCTTCATCATCAAAAGCAAATTATTAGAGACTTTAATCAAATGTTGTGCCGAACTAGGTGATCCTGCCCATCTCCTCCCATGATGATATTACCCCCTGTAGATTTACACGACACGGGCAAAACATGATTATAGCAAGACAACAAAAAGGGAAAAAACAAAGAAAAGAGGGACCTTGAACAGAGAAGGTCTGAAAAGTGTGATATTGTTGACCTTGTTCAAAATCTAGCAGTCTAATAAAAGTGAAACAGATCCACCTGACTGGACTATGAAGAGAACTCAATGGAGCTGAATCCTCCACAGAAGGTCCAAGGAACTCATGACAACCATCATTCCTTCATTTGTGTGTTAAGAATCCTGAGAGCACTAACTGAAAAATAAAAGAAAAAAAGTGAATTACACATTTACAGTAGAAGAAATAGTTTGCTTTCACTTATAATACACTAAATATTTACAGTCACATGCAGAGGACTTGTCTGCACGGGAGACCAGAGCCTGTGTCTTTCGCAGTTTTGACATGTGTAAATCACAAAAGTGCCGCAAATCTTCACGAAGTGTCTCTCATTCCTGGCTAGAGCGCCAAAAGAAAAAGCACAAAAACAATTCACCAGCAGCCACGGGCTTGTCACTCAAACGAGATGTTGCAAAAGAACGTAAAACACATCACAGAATGTACTAAAGCTACACGATTTCTTAACTCCTTGGCACTCCTTAAAAAAATTAAAATAAAAAAAAAATTAAAAAAAAAAAAAAGGAAAAAAAAAAACAGAAAAAAAAGAGATGGAAAATGATACTTGATCACACTGCATTGGAAATGGCTGATGGTCGAGTCCACTCCACAAAGAGCCAATCGAGTTGCTAAATGGTGTTTTCTCTTTGTCTGTTTTGTCTATAGATGGAGGATATGACGATAGTTAACAACTAACTCTGGCTTTTCTTTGGATGGAGTGATGCTTTTGTTTCCCTCTGTAGGCACAAGGAGGAGCCAAGGCATTGGGGGGAAAGGGCTGGGAGCAGGGTCTCAGCGTCTCATCTGGCCCATCTGATAGTTCTCTCGGGGCTGACGGTGGTGCCTCTGGGGTTGTGCCTGCCGCTGCGGCTGTCCCCTGGCTTGCCGCTGGCCGCCATGACCGCCGTGTCCACCGTGTCCGTGCTGGTGGGCGTGTGGGTGCTGGGACTGGTGCTGTACCTGGGAGCTAGCGTGCTGCTGTGCTCGCCGCCTCTTCAGAGTCCCTGTCAGACGAGAGACATTGAGAGTGAGATTTGATCAAAATGTCCTCCTTACTTACCGCTTATTCCCCTGAAAGTCAAGTCAAGTTTACTTACAAAGCACATTAAAAAAAGAACCAATCTGCTGCACAGATAAGGTTCATAAGCAGTAGTGAGGCTGCCGGTTAAACAGTTTCACTGCTCGTGCATGAGCAAGGGCTGTGGTTTGAGCCTCCACACGGATGAACAATAGAGCACTGTGACAAAAAAAAAAAAAAAAAAACACGCTCCAGCCGACACCAGGCTTCAAACTGAGCTTTGATGACCGACTACTGCTGCGCCTCACACAGAAAAAGAAGTGTGGGCTCATGAAATTCTACAAACGCAGGAAGAGTTACGAGCTTTAACCACTCTGCTGTAAGAGCCGTCATTGTTTGAGGGGACATTTTATTCACATTTTCATTCGGCTCAGTGCAAGTTGGGTAAAAGAAGACACGAGTAAGAAACGACGACTTTAGGGAGCCCAACAGCACCAAAGAACACCAGACAATATATGTCAGATACTTCTTCTTCTTCTTCTTCACAAATAATCTCTTCAGTTTCGTAAAAATAAATTGCTCATGAAATCCATCTTCAAGTGATCCCAACAATCCGCCATTATCATTGCAGTTTCAGTTGTGGTGCTGACTCCATCAACCACGTAAATGTGATAACTATTCTTTTGTAATTATAGTTTTTGCTGTGATGTTTTTTTAAACTAAATTATCAAGGAGAGAATTTGAAGGAACGCCTAAAAGCTAAAAGTGGACTCACCTGGAAGTGGTTTTGGAGGTGGAAGTTTAGGGTTACTACTTGGTGTGTGCACACTGCAGATCTTAATAAAACCAGCCATGAGCATGATGAGAGCAATCCCCATCAGCAGCACCGCCCACCAGTGAGCCTAAGACGAGAATCATGCACAAATCAAACGAGACCCAAAAACAATCTGGAATAACTTATTGTGCAGAGACAATTAAGAGATGGACACACACCACAATCCACTCTGCTATGTTCTCGTAGAGCTCTGGGTTGAAGATGGCCTTCTTTAGCCTCGCGAGCGGTCCGTCTGCATCCACCAGTCGGCACTTCATGAACACGTCACAGTAGCCCTTGAAGTCGTTGCAAGGGGAGCCGGCAGGTAGCGTCGTTACTTTCTTATTGAAGAAGCGAGCCAGTCGCTCAGATCCTGTGCTGCTGCACGTGTTGGGGTTCACTGCGGAGACAGACCGCTGATTTTCAACACGCTGCGAGGTCAGACTAAAGCTTCAAGCGCATTTAAGCAGAAAATGATGAAACAAAACTAAAGATAGATGGTGGCTGGCTCACTCTTCTCCATGCAGCACACGTGGCAAAGCTCAGTCTCATCTTTGCCATCTTGGCTGGCGCAGGTGCACGCTTCAAGCCCATACTTCTCACAGATGGAGCCAGAGCAGCCCTGCCAAGAAGGATCACGAAGACAGGCGAGATCAGACACTGGCTGGTAAGAATACATCTCGCTATAACAAGCGGTTATTCTAGGTTTCAGTCTGCGGCTGCTCACCCCGTTGAGGCAGACTTGAGTTTCTCCGTGGCAGGCGGTGAAGTTGGCCTTGGGCTCAGATGTGGGGCAGTAAGCGCTGCCTCCGTTACACATACCCTGGTGAGCACACTCAGACTCTTCTCTGCACTTCTCATTACGACCCTTGTACGTGCACCGAGCAGTACAACAAGGACCCTGGCTGGGACTGATGGGAGACAAGAACTGAGCTGCAACTTGTGGAACAGGAGATCTATTTTTCAGGCAAACGAAAACTTAAAAAAAAAAAAAAAAAAAAATTGCATCCACACCTACCTGCAGACTTTATTGGGCTTTAATTTACACTTTTTGTTGTCAGGCTGGTTGGCGTCATAGCAACAATCATCTTTACACTGATCACTGTAGCCACAGTCACACTCCTCTCCGGGCTCGACCAGGCCATTACCACAGATGGGCTGTCCAGACTCTGAGGAAGAGAGAAATAAACCAAGTCTGGTCACCCAAAAAACTGGAATTTGCACATAATGATGAAAGTTTCAAATTCTGAGATATCAACTGTAAAAATGTTACTAAAAAACAAGACAACACAGTTCTGAATAACAGAACTGCTGCAATAACAGTGTGGAGCTGGCTTTCAAAGAGCAAGACTAATGCCAAAAATCTTAACAATAACTCAGCACAGAGGTGGCTTGCCAACTTGTGGAGAAAAAAACAACAAAAAAACAAACAAACAAAAAACCCCCCATAAAAGTTGGACCTGGATAGCTCAGTTGACTGAGTGAACACCCTATATAGAGGCTATTGCGCTTGTGCAGGCGGAGCAGGTTCAAAACCCTCCTGTTGCTCTTTACTGCATGTCTTCCCCCTCTTTCTATCCAAGTTTCCTTTCTAGCTACTTTCAAAATAAAGGCCACTAGAAATTTGAAAAAAATAAAATAAAATAAATAAGCAGGACATCAACTCAAATGGCATCTTTTGATACACTTGCGGCTGCTGTATAGTGCTCTGACAGACAGTGAGTTGTATTAATCTGCACCAAATGGCAAAAAGTAAAACAATTTCAAGCACACCGTTTCTTCAGCTTCACAATTCAATAGATTTCAATTAAAGTTTTTTGTAACTGGTCAACTGGCCTTTAGTCCAAGGTAATGAAGAACTGCCTTCCTGTTAAAATCAATTTTCAGATTTTAACTGTTACATCTTATTTATGTCAAAAGACTTAAGTGAAAGAATATGCTCACCAGCAAGTGTGTGTAAAACATCCCCTTTTTTTGTTTCATGTGCATGAGGTTCATCATAATCATGACTGAAGCACATTTGCATAGTCTTAGGTAATTCTGCTCCCAAA
The DNA here is from genome assembly GCA_028564865.1 of Zenarchopterus dispar. Taxonomy (NCBI): domain Eukaryota; kingdom Metazoa; phylum Chordata; class Actinopteri; order Beloniformes; family Zenarchopteridae; genus Zenarchopterus; species Zenarchopterus dispar. The sequence goes on along the minus strand of JAOWBL010000021.1, from coordinate 5,563,123 downwards.
GATGATTTCTGCAAGCTCTGAATCAGTTTGACTTATTTTTATTTTTGACACACTACGGGTGGAGGCCGGTGAGTGCACTGATGCGATGGTACCACCAGTCCTGTTTCTCAAAATGTTTCAGGTTCCTTTAGCTTTCGAATTACACGGGGACATTTCCCACATTTAAATCTGAGAAATGACTGCAACAAATAGGTCATTTTAACAATCTTAACTCTAAACAGTTTCTACAACAGGCCTTTTGGATCATCAGTGTGGATTTCAGTGTGAGGGCAGAGTCCACAGAGTCCACATCGAGTCAGATAGACTGTGAAAGCTGAAGTGACAATCAGACCAGTCTCATGATTTTGACCCTTTTACTTGTCAGTGGATAAAGAATTCAGGGCTTTATCGAGGCAAAAGCACTAAATAAATATTGTGTCCTCTGTGACTCTTGCACTAGTATGTTTATCTCATTATAGTACGTATTTAACAAGTTTTCTAGTCTGCCAAGCCAGTCTCTATGGAGACAGGTTAGTTTTACCCGTCTGATGGTCTGTTGCGGAAACAGTAACCCTGACATCAAACATCAACATGTGCAAGACTGTTTATAGACATGAGAATCATATGGTAAAACAGACAAAAAGTACAAGGTATACACTTGTGCAAATTGCCAAATGTTGGTAGACGAAACAAAAAGCACTGGACTGATGCTAACATGCGTTTCTAAGCTAATTCCAGTCAGCGAGTGCAGCTAAAGCTTCCTGAACATTAAGACTTTGGAAAGACTCACTTGGCAGTGTAGGAAAAGTGAAGTAAATTTAAAAATTCAAGAGAAAACATTTGAATGAAAATCAGCGAAAAGCAGTGTAACGTACCAACAAAGCAGTTCCCTCTCTTCTTATCCAGCACCTGGCTGATGTTGCGAATGCTACAGATGGAGAATTTATTGTTATTGAGTTTGTCCCCTGATGTGGCTCGTGCATACATGATATAATTTCCCTTCTCCTTCATGTCTTGGCTTTTGGACTCTCCCGGGGTGCACTCAGATCCAGAGTCATGCTTACAGTAAGGGAGAAAAACAAATGTAATTTTAAGAAGAGAAAGAGAAGTGCAAGGCTCATGATTTCTTCTGAAGCAGGAACAAATGTGGCACATTTAGATAACATACCGGGGAGCCAAAGTTGTGTCCTACTTCATGTGCGAAAGTGATATGAGAGACTTTTGGAGGTACGTGGGAGGCATAGTTCTGTACTGTAATTATGCCAGTGTTGAGAGACTTCTTTTTTCCATCTGAGTAAAGCTTGCTTTTTTCACAGATGCCTCCAGAGCTCCCTGGAAAGGAAAGCACAAGTTGGAACAGACCCTTCAAAAGGACAGTTACAAAACCGACATTTTCTCCTAATTAAAGACGGTAAATATGATTTTATTTTGTGACAATTATTTCTTAAATATCTATATGATATGGTGCTTTACTTGAAAGTCCACATGCAGTTCCTGTTATACATGCGTCATGTTTAAGAACAAACTAAAGGCGCTCAAATCCCAAGAGAAAATGTCCTTCTAATGGTCCACTTGGCTTTTATTGATTTCTTGTGTAACTGCTAAATGTTGCACCTGTAAAAGAACCACCAAAGAGATGATGGAGACAACCTCCAAGGTCAACTGTCAACTAGCCAGACTTCACCCACAGAATTAAATTATGTCTTTTAGTCAGTTCATAGCACAGTTAAAACTCAACCATTTGGTTGTCTTCTTTCACTGGTGGCTACACTGCTGTTGACATGCAGGGATGCAACTGTAGCCTGCTGAGGATAAAATTAACGGGGCTAACGGTAACAAAGACAGTTTGTCAGTAGACACTGGCCACCATCAAGTGGTGCAGGTGGTCTCTTATTTAAGACCACTCCCTTGTAAGTTAATGTAAAGTGACTTTAACTGCAAGTCACTTTAGACAAAAAAAAAAAAAAAAACGGTTAAAAACTAGGTTATAAACATGGAATCGAGGCTGGTAATTCAGCCATCAGGTAATCAGAGAAGTGCTCTAATAAACATTTCCATGAGTGATATGTTTGTGAAATGTAACATAAACATGTATGATTAGAGACAAGTAAAGTGTGTTATAAAGACTATGAGTTTGTTTAAAAGGTTTCAATAAACTTTACTTGGATCAACAGTGGACTCGACTCTAATGGCTTGGACTGGACTACAGTTCTGCCGAGTGGTAATAAGAAGTGGTTTTTTTTTAGTACCTGAAGGTGCTCCCACCCAGGCCAGTCCCAACACCCCGTCATCAAAGTCTCTGTCTGTGAAAACGTAAGCCAAGCAGTAGTCATCATGGTTCTGCTCTGAATTCAGCTCCAGGAACTTCTCCACCCCAATGTTGGCGAAGCGGAACGGGTTGGACCCATCTTTTTCATCGGAGGTCATGTTTATCTATGAAGGAACGAGAACAGGTTCAGATGGGAGGATGGAGACCAGACCCGCAACAAAATGTAAAAGCAGCCAATCAGCACAAGACTTACCCTGATTCTTTTCACCATAAAACTGATGTTACGAATTCCCATGAAGTCTGTGCCCTGATAGATAGCATCAATGGCTTTGACATGAGTGGAAATCTGAAAACGTAAGATATGACAAGGGAAAAAAAAAAATAAAAAAATCAACTTGCTGGCTCAACATCAAACATCTCATTACCAGACTCAGCAGGCAACTATAACATCGAGAAAACTAAATGCACACACATAGAGTCAGATGGCAAGCAATTTAACAACTGAGAACGGTTCTTTGTTTATGTATGTAAAATAAAAATGAACTACTACAGCTGACATATTAAATTTGAGGAGCAGTAATGTAATTTCATTGAGATTTTGACTTTGTAAGCTACATGTTTAATTGATACTGCTCCCACACTTACCTCTGAAGTCAGATTACATTACAATGGAAATAAATACCACAACATTTTTTTTTTTTTTTTTAAACAAAGCATTTGTTAAATTGGATTCAAAGTACTTCTGGAGCATTTTCAGCTTATTTTTTTGCACAGTTTTATGTACTTTGACTCAACTTTGTACTGAACAACAGGTGTGATCATTACAACAAACCTTTATGATACGTCGATATACAATTCATTATTAGCGTTGGTTAGACAAATGGATTGAATAGGTGACTGCATTACCTGAGCTATGACGGCTTCTCTGGTCTTGTAATACCGGTAGAAGAGGTGATCCGTCTGAATGAACAGCTGGCAGGTGTTTTTCTCCGCCTGAGCCATCCTCTTCTTCCTCAACAGTACGGGCTCATCATTAGAGTCCGCCTCGGTGTGGAGCTCCTGATGAGAGAAGCACACGTGAGACAGACGAATACATAGATGGTTGAATAAAACATACATATACCATTTCAAGCCACACAGTAAGTAAATAAATAATATGGGGTATTTTTAAGCTGTGGTTCTTGAGCTGCAGTGTGTTCATGAGCTAGATTCCTGCAGGGACCATGTCCGGCCTACGTCACAAGATTATGGTGGAGGAAAAAAGGCAGAAAAACAGGAAAAAAAAACAAACAAAAAAAAATCCTAAAATTTGGGGTAATTTTCTTTAATACATATAATTTTATTTACAGTTACAACTAAAAGAAAGGTACATTTGATTTCAGTAAGAGGATTCTGCTGCTATAAATATGCCACACTTGAACAATATTTAAGCTATCTTGTACAAAAATACACTTGAAGCAAACATTTACAACTATCACGAAAAAATTTTGCTTTTGTGAGTGGTGCTGCAGCTGTTACGCACCAATTTTTTAAAAACTGTAAAGACTGCAGCTTTAATAGTTTCTGGACATTTGTGACTTGAACATGGTGACAACCCGTGTAGGGCATCATGTGGGGAACCTTTTAAGTTATATACTAAACAATTATTTGTGAGTTTCCTAATTTCACTAAAGTACGATGAACCTAGTAACAGATCTTCTTGAATGATAAAGACAGTAAATTTGAATATTTAAGAATAACTGGTGTATGACTTTGTAATATTTGTATATATTGCACAATATACAGTACAAAAGGAAAAAAAAAATAAAATAAAACAAAGACATTGCGATATTAAGTGCCAGCTGTGACTCTGCTAGTTTCACATACGTGTATGAATTTAGTACCTGGGATTAATTAGAAGTAACTTTGTGTGTTGAAGATTACATTTGAAATGCTAACATTTTCCTTTTCTTACCGTGATTTCTAAATCCTTATATATCCCACGGCTTTTAGTTTGACATTTCAAATATAAAACCATAACAAAGACTGACGCGTCCTTGATTAGGTGAAAGAAATTTCTAATTTCCTCAAATCCCTCTATTAACACCTCTCGCAAATTCACCTTGGTTGGCTCCTCTACAGTTGAGGCTTGGTACCTCTTCATCCTTTCAAACACGGAGCTATCAGCACAGCCTCCCTCTGGGCCGTACTTGTGCGGATAGTCTGAGCGACAGAGGCAAACAAAACACTGTTGGGATTATGGAGACAATGTTAGCTACTTAACCCCCTGAGTCACACTGTTGCTGGTGCTATTCATGATCGGCTAATGGATGTACTTCTTTGCCACTCGAGCCTAGCTTTGCTGTGTGAGCTGTTACTTTCCTGTCACTCTCATCAGGGATTCCTTTCACCATCCCGCCTAATTTATCCCTAAGCCACATGTTATGTTTACATAGATGATTTGTAATAAGGGTGTGCCGCTAAAATGAAGTGCACTCGGTGCTCAATATTTATACCAACATTGTGTAAATTGCTTAAATAAGCCTGAGAGGATGATCAAGTTATTTAGCTAATGAACACCTCGTGCATCTCTGTTCCCCAGGAGGGCTATCACACTAGTCTGCCTCAATCAGCTCAGCTGACATTTCCCATTTTCCCAATTACAATATTGCATATCAAATTACTGACACTTTATAATACAAAAAAAAAAAAGCAGGTCAAAATATTTGTGTGGACGAAGTTGTCAGGGACATACGTATGTCGTCTTCATGGTAGATGACAGAATGGAAGGGCACGTCTTTGTCATCCAGGTATCTCTCAGCAGGCTCCACATAGTAAGTTCCTTGGTAAGTTTGTATAAAGCCCTCAAACTTACCATCCACCACAGAGCCGTGAGTTAGGGTACCCTTTTCACCTGGGAATGAAAAGATAGCAGTTTGTTTCAGAGGACTTTTATAGACTCAGGCCATCTTAGCATCATAAACACACACTACCACTTAAAAATGTCCTGAAATACAACACTCCAGAGTCACTGAACACAAGTTTAACCAATTTAAATGTATTAATTTTCCAATCTTACCATAGATTTCTCCGGTGTAGATGTGAGAGGTATCATATGGAATCTCTTCTCCTGAAATATCTACCTTCAAATCTTGGGAAAATAAAGTGGTATCCCTCTTCATTCGTAAATTAAAATGCCTGAAATGACACACGGCAATAATATGGGTCATAAAACTGCCTGGACTTTCTATGTCAGTATGCAAATTTAAGAATGGATCAGGAGCACGACCTCAGTTTTTAAAAGCAGCAATTTGTAGCAAACCCTTGTGAAAAAGGAAAATGTAAACTAGAAACAAAGAAACAAACCAAAAAAAAAAAAAAGGCCTGAACACGGGGGGGGGGGGACTTTCAGAGTGAATACATCTATTTGGCCTTCACTTTATAAAACAGTTAACAGAATTGTAGGAAATATTGAAAACGTAGCAGTTTTCTTGTTGATCAAACATGCAGCAGGGATAGAAAGTAGTAGCAGACTTTGGGTGTTGCACACAGATATTACTGTATACTTGGATTGTTGCTAGACTTGTCTTCGTTAGACCCAGGTACAGGAGATACATTAAAAGATACAAGACCTGAAAACTTAAGACAGCATGACAATTTTTCCCATTTTATGCTCAATATTGAGTGAATCAGTGTTTTTGCAAAAAACATCTGAACCTCTCTTTCTCCAACCATGACAGGATTCAGTAGGTGTATTATGATGTCGGGGACACTTTGCTGGCATATTTGGATCATGTTCATGCTGCCTGGACAAGCATCTTCTGGGTTTTCAAAGCCATCATTCATAGGGCTTTAGCATTAACTGAAGAATTTTATACACATGAAAATGGCATGAATTATATGCAAGAGTGTTCAGCCACCAGATCTTGACCCTACCAAACACTGATGTCAGAATATGGACTGAGTTTAGGACTTTTACACACACACACACAAATAAATTTGATATAGATTCTAGTGCTATCATTTTTAATCAGATACTGGCGATTTGATGAGATATAGCATAGAGGCCCACTTTGTCATTTCAATTTGTTGTACAAGAACTCTTTGAAATCTCTTTTCACCATCTCAATTCAAAGAAGAAAAAAAATGGAATCCTGTTTTATATTGCCACATATGGACGGCAGGTTGTAATTCATACTTCTCTGTTGGCCACTATGTTGTTTCTTACTTTGCTTATGAGCCAAACACACCATGTACTATTATTAAAAAAAAAAAAAAAAAAAGTAAACTACATAAGTAGGAAGCCTTAACCATTCATCAATTCAGCAATTTCTGAAGTATACAGTCTGTCATATCCTGCCTTGCCTAAGTCATGTCCAAGAACTACTCCTGGGTATGTTGAGTTGTGAGAACACTTCTCTCACCGGCCACCTTCTGTTGTGAAGTGAGAATAAGTGCCCAAAACCAATTCCACACATATTCACATGAGCAATAATGGCTTTAAAGGTGGTTCTTCTTTTACACTGTTGCCTAGCTGCATCGGCCATTTCAAAGTATTTCAGGGAAGCTTCAGGCACATAATCCCAAAAAACAGGCAACTAAAAGGCCTTGAAAACTGATTCTTAAGTATTAGATACACACAGACACACAGAGACACACACACACACACACACCATAGGAATCATAAAGGACAATTTTAGTAACCGGAATAACAGGAAGTCCCGCAACAGATGGCATGACCTGCACAGGGCCTTGATCTCAGCATCACAGTCAGTCTGGAAATGCACGATGAGACAGAAGGAGCTGATACAGACTAAACCCTCAGAATTAATTCTCCAAGATGTATGAAACAACCTTCCTGCCAAGCATGTTGGGAAAAAAAAATTACAGAGAGGATGGTGGTGTTTTCAAGTGAAATGTAACGGTTCCAAAACTATGTACTCTCACATTTTTAAAGCATCCTCAATGGACTTTTACAACCAAAAAAAAAAAAAAGCTCAAATTAGGAGAGCAGTTGGAGAACTGAAAATTAAATAGAAAAAAGTTCCCTATATTACTTTGTTCTGAAATTCAAAAGGAAAGGGCAGCAATTTCCTGCTTTCCACAGGATGAGACATCTTCCTTCCTTTTGTTTGCAGAACTCTTATCATTTTCTCTGTATTAAGCAGCATCAGAGTTAAGGAACAGCAGGCTCTGTTACAGACAAACAGCCTTTGCCAAGTTCCAAGGCAGATGGTCATAACTTTGCCTCAGATTGTAGACACTTTCTATCCAACAATACCATCTCGGCATTTGCATATGCAAAAAATATATCTGCAAATATGCAAAAGATATATATTCCCACACTTTGATTGCAGTGGTAGAAAGCTGTGATAAAACATTTATTATACAAACTGAACTAGAGGGATGTGAATGCTGAAAGCCAAAGGACACCTGAACTCTGGAAACGCTTGAAGAAACTGCTCAACTCTACTTGACATTTTAGGAAACTGCTGAAATTTAACGAAAATGGTTATATATAATCTTTAATCATAGCAGAATTTAGAAAAACATTTTAGCAAAAAATGCATCCCAGATTCAAAATGAACTAATATTTTGCAGGAAATGGCAAAATGTCTCAGTTGCAACATCTCATATGTTGTTTATGTTCTATTGGGAATAAATCGGGTTTATGAGATTTGCTAATTATTGCATTGTGTTTCGATTTAGAATTTACACAGTATTATTAATTTGGGTTGCAGCTAAATGGGTGAAAGGCAAAAACTGAATACCTGAAATGTATGAAGAAATTAAAAAGTCCTCTACCTAAGTTTTAGGAGGAGATGGGGAGGAGACGAATGAGGGAGAAGAGGAGGGTGTGGAAGGAAAAGAGGAGGAAGATAAGAAGGAAGGGGAAGAGGAAGAAGAGGGGAAAGGTGAGAAGGAGCATTAAGAGGAGAAAAAGCTGCTCAGGTGGGATTCAAACAGGTTTAACGAGAGTTCAGAAGGGAAAAAACAGCCGACTCTTGAAATAGCAGTAATAGCACCTATTCATCCATCTATATTTATATGCAGTACAGACAAGATCAATGTCTTGGGTCAGCCCTTTGATCCTACATGTTCATTTGTCTCCATGGTAACCTGACACCTGCTGCTGTCAGTGGTCTGTGAGAGAGAGATGGTCCTGTCAGAGCAGGACTTTCCCTGAGCACATCACCTGAAACATTTTGATTTTGTGAGAGAATGCTTAATTCGATCACAATCGTTTTGTCACCCTGACTTTCACAAAAGGTACAGGATGGAAGGGATGTTTTTTTAAAAATTTTTTTTACAGATGTCAAAGATGAGAACTTGGCAGAGATCAAAAAACACTGACCATTTCTGTCAGTTTTTTAAAAAAATCCAAATGACTCAATGATTTTGTACTTAAAACGCAGAAAGAATGTGGCTCTCTCAGCCTGTTTCTAAAGCTCAAATTTCAAATTCTGTAAGCCACATGGCTTTGATAGACGTGTGTCAAAGAGGTCCATTTTTAAACGTTTAGAAGTATAATTTGCAGATCTAATGTAATAGTAAAAAGAAGAAGTGAGACTGAACTCAAAACATTTTCTGAAAAATTGCTGTGTAGGTCGTGTGACCTCCACCCCAACACACCCCCCATAGAAATCAATTATAAATTCAGAATAGAGGAAAAAAAAAAAAAATCATAAACTTAAACTGTGTTATTTCACAATAAAACAAGCTGAATCATACAGTAACAGCCTAAAGTCTTGTTTTCAAGGATTTTAATGGATCTTTATTTTCAATAGTTGAAAAGTTTTTTTTTTTTTAAAACCCGAATATTGCAAATTTTGTGTTTGTATAGTTTTCGCAACCTGTAGTTTACATGTTTAAAACAGAGACAACTTACAGTTAAAAAAAAAAAAAATCCCTCCCAAGTAGAAAGTTTTGAGCAACCAAAAGTCATATCAGGAGTGTCCTGAATGAGCTAAACATTTTGATGGGTAAAAATATATTGAACTAAACAGCCAGTAAAAGATATAATGTATATCTAGGTTGATATAGGTAGATATAATAGATTTAAAAAAAAAAAAAAAGGCAAGGTATGAATGTTGACTCAGAATTTGCAAATTATAGGAAAAAAAGGAAGGACTTGTATATATCCTTCCATATTTTATAGCTGAAAAGGGGGCTCCATCTCCTTACAGTAATACAATGGAAACGTCTGTCATAGATACACACATTCACCGTTTGTAGCTCATTAGACAGTGGTTTGTTTAGATTGTGATAGGAAGTCAGAACAACCCCATATTTGAACTCCTGCTTACAATTATTTCAAGTTTTAATTTATCTGTCTATTAAACCTTTGGAGTCCAGTCTGGCATATTTAAATGGCTTGTTCTGTACTCCTATTAATATAAGTCCTGCTCATCAAAATACTATCACAGAGGAAAAGAAAAGCAGTAAATGTGAAAAACTGTGAAAGACAGAGCTAATAAATGCTCGTTATTTTACTGGTCCATGAATCATTCGGTCCAACTGAGACCAGAGAGACAACAAAGAAACAAACCAAGTTATACAAATAAAGCCCTTCTTCGGTTCAAAGTTAAGAATATGATGTCCCTTAACACTTTGACTGTAGCAAACAGGATGAAATGTAAGAATGCATCACAATGATACTCTCCGCAACTGCAAACCTAAATCTTTTTTCATCTTTTTTAAAACAACGTCATTCAGTCTTTCAGAAATTACTCACTTTTCCTTCTACATTCCTCAAGTGTGAAAAGACCCTTACAAACAGGAGAACAACTATGTCACCGTAAAAGGCTGATTCATGAAAGATACTGTTCAGACAGGGACCAAAAACGTAGAACGTGGAGGAACCACAGTCCGTACGTACTGTTTTCAGAGAAGTTTGAGTGTGCAAATCTGAGAAATGGAGGATTAGAGGAATGCAATTAAAGAACAGGCAACGGTGTCTTGACCTCCCAAAACAGGAGTGAGCACTAGTGTAGCTTTTCCACACCCATAAATAGCTGATGAAGAACAAAAGGTCTTCTGAGTTCTTTGTTTGTCCTTTGAAGGTAATTTTACCTAAGAATAAAAATGCAAGTTCTTGTTAAATGGTGGACTGACATTACTGAAGAGTGCTGCGACCCCAATTTGACCTGTTCCCATCATTTTTTGTTATGAACCCTAAATTTGACATTTTAAGTGTGCTGTGGTTGTATAAAGCAGCAGCGGGGGGTGGATGCAGCAGAATACAGCTCTTTTCTATTTGTTTAAGCTTTATCGGGGGCTAATGTTTTATTTCTGAGGGTTCAAGTGCTTTACTCTGACAGTGTAGTTAATATCAAATCAAAAAAGTTATTTTACTGTTTCCACCATCACCGTCTCCACCATCACTAGCGTTTGTCAGATGAGAAGAAAACAGTTAAAAAAAAACAAAAAACTATGCAAATCCTAAAGATTAGTTTTCTCATAAGCTGTTTTCACATAAAAATAATATAAATCTAACGAGCATGCTTTATTGTGTTAAAGTAGGAATGGATGGGAGAAGTGGAAAATATGCATTTTCTTCATAATCACGGAGGGAGGAGAAGCTGCAGCTCAAACGATTTAGCACAGTTGGTTACAGAAAAATTAAGCTGGTTACTGTAAGGTTAGAAGAGGAACAGCCTCTCTCTTTTTCCCATTAACAATGCAATGTGTAAGATGCATCAGAACAGATGATATACAAATATATTCTGTTAGGAAGAAAATAGCTGGACCAACTCCAGCTACACTGCAAAATTTACTGAAATTCACCAAAGGGACATCAAGACTCGACACCAAGACATTCACTTGTCACCTGGTAAATCGAAAGCAGTGCATGTCTGAAAGGGGCTCAATTAATCAAATACAAACAAATATTTAGGGATTAAGTTGATATCTTAAAAAAACAAACAATAAATAAATAAATAATGAAACACAAACCTTCCATGGGCATGAAAATCTAAATGAAGAAACTTGTCTTCATGAGCAAGCGCCCTCTTGGCTCTCTGATGCTTGTTGTGAACAAGCTCTGTGTCGTAGGACAAGCCTTCATAGTGACGGATGTACTTGTTTAAGGGATTCCTGTAGCCTCCTGTACAAAAAGGAACAGAGAAACACCTGTTAAAGAAAATAACACTGTAATCCCAGCTATCTGTATGCATTTAATTGAAAAAAAAAAAAAAAAAAAAAAAAAGCTTTTAGATTAGCCTTATTTTTGATAGATACCCACAGATATGCTTTCTGAGGTACTTAAATTTTTCAGTGGAAGCTTCACTACCGGATTACCGAGTTAATAATGTTCGCTGCATGCGTTTGGATGGTCTAGCTGCAGATATTTGACATGAAGGATTAAAATGATGGAAATGGACAGTAAATCAGTATGGTCTGCATTTTAACTGTTGAGCTAAATCTATTCAAATCCAATGAATGGCAGCGTTGGAGCCACACCACAACAGCCCCCAGAATCGCAGCATAATTATCTCAACACTAGAGTAGTAGGTGGTGGATTTGAAGGAAGAAAATTCTTGAACTACTTCCACCCATTTAACCAACTGTTTTATTCTGGAGAACAGTTTTAAGGAACATACATGGGTTTCTTTTTCAAATAAATCATTTTTGAATGAAAATAGAGCACACTAAAGTATCTGTCAGAACAGATAAGTGCTCCAAATATTCATAGCCCAAAAGACAGCATTTCCAGTAAATAAAGTATATGTAATTAGGACTCACCAATACTTCTTTATGTTTATCTAGTGAGCAATCATTTGCTGAATACAGTAAAGGTATTAAACAGAGATGTAGTTCAGGCTTCCCCTACTTTGACATTAATAAGCAGTATATATTTATATATCACTTAAATATTGAAGTGGTAACATTAAATTTTTCATTGAGGTGACTGAGAAGCGAAAGCTAGGACTATAGCAGTGAAATCACGAAATGTCTTAAGCCTTACAAAATCTAGAACATGCGATGACATTTTAATGTTTTTATGGGGAAAAAAAGACCTGTCAAATAAAAAAAAAATCATGAAAGTTTATTGTAATGTAAAGTACGGATAAAGCAGGAACAAAAGCAGTGTTAAAGTCGAATAACTGTTTTTCAAAGTACGAAATATACAGTATATTCGTTATAACACACGACACCGATTCCAAAATATACGAAAAATTACTGAGCAGAGAAAACATTTTTGAACAAAAACTTGTGCGTATATGAACTGGAAACCTTAGTCGTTTGAATAACCACACCGACAAGACGCCGTTAAGGCAGCTGAGATTTTGACTAAACTGTTTACTCGGTCGGCTAGCGGGAAGCTAACGGTCCGTTAGCCAGCTGGGATCTCCGTGTTCTCCTAACAATGGCTGTCGGCGCTAGGCGCACCATAACAACAAAACCGGCCCAAACCAGACGTTCGAAACCGGTGACAACACAACAAAATAACTCAGGAGAAACGGATTATAACAACAAGCTGTATGGATTCTTGCCAGCATCTGCGCTACGTGTCTTGCTTTGGTTTGAAGTACTACGGTAAAAAAAAAAAAAAAGGGTGCAGTCCTCTTCACAACAAGCAGGCCCCGCTGATCCCGTTAGCTGTCGGGCTATCGGGAATTCTGCTCCTCGCAGCCGCGGCGCTTCGCGAAATTCATCACAGTCCGTACCAGTTTTTCTCTCAAAAACGCCTCACTCACCGTGGGTGTAGTTTAACAAATACACGAGTAGGAAAACTTTTAGGAGAAGCATGTGTGACAGATCCATTGTTAGACCATTGATGCCGTTTTCACTTTATTGTCCTACATAGATAGGCGCAGACGCCCTCTGTGTTTATTGCAGCTTCCTCTCATCGCCTCCTCAATCTCCAGCGTCGTGACGTCAGACGCAGGGAAGGTGGTATCCCTTCCCCCAAAAGGCCTGAAAACACTTCCACGCCCAAACTCCACACACCATATGTGTTATGAAGTCTGCATAAAAAAAAAAGTATATTCTCCTGCCACCATTACAGATGCATCCAAAAGCAGGATAATTAAACCAATTTTTAATATTTAGTTATTTAATTCACAAGTTTGGAAACTTTTAACTCTGCACTGAAAACCCACCCTTTTTCTCTGGCTTTTAATAAGGTTTAAATATGACATCGATGTTTTTAATTATTGTGGTTTTACCTGAAGGGATGCAGTCCATCATAGTTTTTTGTAAAAGTTTATGGTTTTTTTATATTCTGTTTTATCGTTGTTATAAACCTTATGTTTTTAAATGTGCTTTATAAATAAACTTGATTTGATTTAACTAATTGCTTACTTATTTGTTTATGTGTTTCCTCCATTTCTGCTCCATGTATTCAGATTGTGAGGATTTAGGTGTGTTTGCATGATGTGTACTTATACATGTAATTTGTACTTATTTGAACATGTTTTGGCGATAAAAATAGGGGAAGATTTTTTTCTTTATTTCTTTTTTAAAATATGTACGTTGGTTCTGTTTTATACTTGTGAAACCCATAGTGTTGTATTAAAATATACAAAAAAAGTTTAATTGATTTAAACTGATACAAAATCGTTAGAGTATTTTTAAATTTAAGATCAGCCACAGTTTTGGTATATAATAGTACTTTTTAGTGCTGAAACACTTCACTGGAATGTAAAAGGCAACCATTTTTTTTTCGTTTAATCAAAATAAAACAACATTCTCCAGTTTCAGCTTCTCAGTCATGGGCAAGAGAATTAGGAAAAGAGATTTTATTTATTCAACCTTAACCCTTTAAAGTCAGACATATGAAATAATACATGGAAAATCTTTTTTTAAAAGTGTTTATTATATTCTGAAAATAAAAATACCCCAGATTTTGTCTTTAACACTTTCTAAATATTTTTTGTAATATTATAAATACATTGGGTAATTAAAACATTCTTATTTTATTGTATAAAATGTAATTTTTTTCCCATTATGTAGGTGGTAAAGGTCTAAGAAATTCATGCATCAAATATTAAATATCTGGTATTATTAGATAAACTTTTCTTGACTGGCTTCTTGTGAATTCAAAGGTATCCATCCATTCATTTTTTTTATACCCGCTGAATCCATGTATTGGGTCATGGGGGTCTGCTGGAGCCAGTCCCAGCCCATTTCAGGTGATAGGCAGGAGTACACCCTGGACCAGAACCTGTTCCCAGTTTGTGTTTGGCACACAGCCATATTTTAAGGTCAGGCTTAACACCAAAAATGATAAAGCAACAAACGGGGGAATAAACAGGGTCCGGTTGTCTCAGGTTTGAAGGGTTTCTTCCCCAGACTATTTGTTTCCCACAGATGTTCAATAGGATTTAGATCAGGACTCACAGAAAGTCACTTCAGAATACTCCAGTGTTTTCTTCTTAGTCATTCTTACGTCTTTTTAGCTGCATGTTTTGGGCCATTATTCTGTTGGAGGACCCATAACCTCTGACTGAGACCAAACTCTCTGAGACTAGACAGCACATTTCACTCCAGAATACTTTAAGAGTCTTGTGATTTCCAGTCTGACTTTTTTCTTTTTGATTGTCTTCCACTATGTCCACTCAATCCATCTCTTCAGTTTGTCATTTATTTTCATGTTAGGGCCACACCAAGGGAGGTTTGCTACAGTCCTGTGGGCCCTAAATTTCTGAATAAAAATTTCAGCTGTGGGTCCAGGAACATCAAGCGGTGTGGAGATATTGATCTCCTCAGAGAACTCTCTCCTTTGCTTTCTCTGATCCATGTTTAGCGTGGTGAACATCGTGATACCCAACTACAGAGAGAGTACATTTCACCTTTTAAACAGCCAGCTGACTGACTGAAAGACTGAAGACACTTGTGACACTAATGCCTTTTTGTTAAATATCATTAAGTGATCAGTTCTTTATAGGCTCTTCAAACACTCTCTAGAGACTGTTTCAGAATAGAATAAGAAACTAGATTAAACAAAATATCTCACATAAACATAAGCCTACAATCAAATGCTGCTCCTTGATCTCAAGTGTGTGATATTGTTTATCAGACTGCTAAGATCTGAAGCAATAAGAGTGAATGGAAAGAGAAACTTGTTAAAACTGTGTAAAAAAAAGCAGAAATAAAACACATAATAAGAAGTCTGCAAGACTCACACTAGATTTTACATAAGATTATTTCCAACTTTATTTATTATTATTATTATTGTTGTTTTTTACAATATTAACACCCCCCTCTTCTTTCACACATGCATGTGCATGCACACAGACACACACAATGATCTGGTTTGAACTGGTGGAAGTAGAAAGACCTTTTGTCAGAACAAAGAACATAAAACTCTTGCATTTGCCCTGTTCATAGGCAACTTTTTCTCAAGCAAACCCAACCAGTTAGTGGAGAAAATGTGTTGCAGGCTAAATGACAATGGAAAGAATCGTTAATAGGAGCTCAATGTTTTCATTCTTGGTATCAGATGATGTCCTGAATGCAAAAATGAGTAGCTGCAAAGTTACATATTTATAGTGATACTAATATAGTATGTAATAACATATTATACACATAGAGCTGTTATGCATGTTAAAACAGCCAAGTAAATCTGCTTTCTGGTTACTTAGCAACCTAAGATCTAAGAATATAGTCTTGGCACAAAAAGGGAACCTGCTTGTGTGGTGATTTGATCCATTTCTGTCATAAATAAACTCATTTTCTGGTTCTGATCCTGGCACCTCTCTGTGATGATCCATTCCTCACGAGCTACTCCTTTATGTTGAGGGTATTTGCTTCTCTGACGATTATGAAATATGTCACAAGCCGGCAAACATTTCCTGTACTTAAATATGGTGAGGTTTTAGATGTATGAAATAAAGAGAAGGCTTTTAAGACTTAAATTTAACAGTTATTTAAAAGACAGGGCAAAAGGATCCTGAGCTGGTGTGAGGAGTACTAAAGCCATCATCAGACCTAAATTACAGAAAAGAAAACTACTCAACTCCCCTGTTTTATGATATTTCAATTGTGATTCATTCATCTTTTCTTTGTTTACTCCAGGCAAGCTCCTCTGGCTCCAATGGCAGTCACATGACACACCTCCACATCGGCCCCCAGTTTCTGCAGCTCATCCAGCCAGATCTGCTGCTTCTGGGACAGCCGGTCATTGGGGCCCTTCACTTCCACCAGCTGCAAAAGTGGGACATTTGGTTAATGAGACCTGAAATGATCAACTCCAAACATCAACTTCATCCATACCAAATACAACATACGCCATATTAACTCAAAAATAAGATAACCCTCCTTTATAGGATGACCTTTACCATGTTTTTACAAGACACAAATATTTCAAAGAAAACAAAAATCCTAAAATTCTTGTCTTGTCTTTGAAAATACCTTTTTTTTTTTCTTTTTTTGATCCCGGCATGAGGGCTTTTCCATAATATGACATTGTGTTAAAAGTACTGGTAAAAGATTTCCCTGTCTAAACTTTGTTTAATTGCATAAATGTTTGAACAAGGTGTGACTGGTAAAATGTCCTGAAAAAAAGGGATTGTGTGCCAGAATGATGGAAAAATATTTTGACCCCTCTAGGATAAATGCAATCCTTTGATGGCTCCTTATGCAGAAAAATCCTTGACCTCCCAGGGGCCAGATTTCCTCAGCATTACGCCAGAACATCAACTGTACCAGCCGACTTTAAGCTTGATGGTTGGAGCTCTCTGGTAATTTCCAAGGTTCTCAACAGACTAAAGGCTCAAGTGATGGGAAGTTCTTTATTTTTTGTCCTATTGTGTACTCACACCAGCGGTGGTCTCTTTGGTTTCACAATCACTGTTTTTTTTTTTGTTTTTTGTGGGGCTCATATGTTTTTGCGGATTGGCAATTGATTGAAGACTCTGCGTGTTTATGACCACCACTTGTTCTCATTTGTTTCATCACCCTTCCTACTTTTGATTCGCTTTGTTTAGGACCTCTAGGTTTCTCTGCATCCATAACAGAGCCTTTAGCTTCGTTATGATGTTATGCTTAAAGCTCCAGTTAACGGGCACGATCATATTGCTGCCACTGCACCACCAATTCTAGCAGGTCTATGTGTTTGAAAGTCCAGATTACAAATAAAGGGCAACCTAACTTTTTCAGATTTAGATCCATAAGTAGTCTGTGTTCAGATGATCTTACCTTGTAGATGTTATTTGAGGTGTTCCACACCACAAGATCAGGCAGACCTCCACGGCAGTGTCTGTAGTCTTTTGCCATTCGGTCTATTATTCCACCTAAAAAGGCTCCACCCAGGCACGTAACCAGTGACTGCAAATACCACAGTATGAATATTGTATTAGTCCCATGTAGGCGACTATAGTAGAAATGTGTATTTACTGAAGCATATTGGAATATAATTGACATAAGATAAATATTACATCTGATGACACTGAATATCTGGGTTTAACAATGGCAGTGAATACCTGCGCCTGTTGAAGGGACGAAAAACGTTCCCAGTTGACTAGTGAACACACTTTACCCTCCTGGGACTTCCAGACATCTTCCAAAATGTTACACAGAGTTTCAACAGATGCTTCACTAAGTAGCTGAACGCGAGATGCAATCGCTTCCTTTCTGTTCTCATAGAAACAGTCGGTGTAAAGATCCAGTGGACATGTCTGCAGAGTGGAAAACAACAACAAAAAAAAGGAGATAAATGTACTTGAGCCTACATGGTAAAACAAAAATCAATTGTAGGTTATTTTACCTGGTATGGATTTCGGAAAACATCTGGAATACCCTCCATAAAAATAATGTCCCACATTAGAAGAGCAAACAAGGTTGAGAAGGTAGAGCCTTCTCCGTGGATCCCTGTCACATATAAGAAGACACTGTGTTTGTGTTCAGTGGGTATGTACAATTTTCAATGGGAGAAGAGTTGCTTACCTTGATCAAAACCTTGCTGTCGGTAATGTGCTAAAGATAGCTCTTCTACGGAGCATATTACAGTGGCATTATCACACTCCTCCCCCTCTTCATTTGCTGGTAAAAGAAACCTTGATTTCCCCACGCCGCCTTCATGAGGAAACAGTTGTCCTCGAATAGTCACCTGCAGGCAGAATTAAAAAACAGTTATAAATAAATCATACATTTTGAATGTATCCAGAAAATTAAACTGGTCTTTTTTTTCTTCTTCTTTCCTTTCTTGAAAATAACACATACTGTGAAAAACTCACATGTTTGACATCTTGGACTTTGATAGTGGGAAGTTCTCTGAGCTGCAGGCGGTATTTCTTGCAGCTTGCAGACTCTTTCATCCTCACAGCTCTCTGATGGAGGGAGAGTTTATGTCCTGTCCGCACCAGCGGGTCTGACAGCCCATCTCTGATAGCACCAATAGCCTGATTGTGATAGTTAAAAAAAAACAAAACATTCCAATAAATAAAAACTGAAAAAGAGATATATGCTTCACATGACAACTTATGTGAGACAGTGAATGGAAAAAAAAACCCCATTCAATTCATACAAATTTGTAATGTTTTAATTTTGCAGCAAGTGTTGTAAAAGCTTTAATCACAGTAAACTTTGCTTAATGTATTTTATAGATTTATAGCTTACTTGTAAATCTTTCAAAATGCACCTTATTGGTTTATTCAGGCATTTCAAGCTTAACTGAAGGAGTTTGTAGTAGAAGCATTAATTTTGATTACAACTTCTGCAACATTTTCAACCAGTCCTTCCAAATTCAGGCAGACTGGCCACCTGGAGCTGCTCTTGTCTACAAATGTCCTACTCTGCATTGTCTTTCCTTCAGTGATAATAGGTTATTACTCATCGCGGGTGACCAGTGAGGTACTGCTGTGGGCGACTCTGCTCGAAACAACAGAATGGTGGCTATAAGCAAGAAGAGGTGATGCATCAGAGCCAGTGCAGCCCTTTTTTTTATAAGAGCCATATTGGTCCATAATCTACTCTAAAGGGAGACAAGGATGCTGGTCCTTACTAGCTCTGGTTTTTTCAGGTGCTGCTGAAGGTTGAGTGCAAGTCTGTCCCACCATCGGCCCCGGCTGTCAAGACAGTACACAGACTGGCGTAGTAACGACTGCAGCTCTTCTACGGCTTCCTGCAGCACAAAGTTAGACCTGTGTCATCTTTTTCTTGACAGTTTTAACTTCATAAACACTAAAATTTATGAGTACCACTTAATTAAACCTCATAGCAACGAAGTCTCTGTAATATCTCCACTCCTCTGGATAAGATACGAGTGTAAGCCCATCCTGTAGTGAAGCTGCGCAGGAACACGGGCAGCTCTTCATGGTGACTATCAAACAAATGACAATGTGAGCAATTAACAATCAGCAGAGACATGGGATCAGTGTTATAGAGATTCAGAATCATAAAGCAGTGAAAAGGGTTCTGACCTCAGGTTGTTGTCTTTCCTGAGCTCCTGCCAGGAGCTTTTGGCAGCGGTGTAAAGCTCTCGGGCCATCTCCCACTGCCCACTCTGCATAGTCGAGGTAATCTCCAGGAGGGCTCGCATGGAAGCTTCATACCTGTTGTATGTATGGAGTCATGAATGTGTTTTTTTTCCCTATCCTGCTATTTTGGTATTAGGCAAACCCTTACCTGATGAGGTCCTCTCTGTCCTGAAACACTTTGGCTACTCGTTGCACTGTGTAGTCTGGGAAGGCCAGACGCCCTGAGTTTACCAGAAGGATAGTAAAAAGCTGGTTCTGTCCTCCAGCTGCCATCTCCTCTTCATCCATCGTGTCCGTCAAAGAGAAGAGGAGAAGTATGCGAGAGAAAACAGCCCGAGGACCTCGGGACAGACGTACACAAGATCCAGCAAGCTGCTTTGCTCTTTAAAAAAAAACAAAGACAAAAATGACTTAGATAATTAATGCCATAGCAGTAATATACATAGACACAGGGTAAAAGATCACCTCACCTTTTGAGGATAACTGTACCGATATTGTTTTGGGTAGACGCCAGAGAAAAGAAAGACTTTTGCCTGCTCAGGCGGAGAAGACCGTCTACTAATTGCTGTTTTTGAGTCCCAGAACCACCCAGATGGAAAGTCTTTGCTAGAGCTTTGAGTTCAGGAGCCGGCAGGAGGTCCAGTGCCTCCCCCAAGTCCTCAAGGTCATTCTCTTTGAGATGAAGAACACCACAGGTGGGTAGTAACAGGTAAAATCAAAAGTATACATATTTTATTTCAGTTTCAGCCAGCTAAATCCCAGCTTACATCCTACAAGTTTATCTTTTTAGCTTAAACTGTTAGAACCAGCACAATGAAAAAAGAAAAACCCCAAAGGACAAACTTAAGCTGTTAGATTGATTATATTGTTAGGAATCTCTTACCAGTCTGTAAAAAACCACTCTGAACCAGTTCATGTGAAACAGGTCGCAGATCACTGCTTATTTCTTCATAATCCAGCTTATTCAGTTGGAGCCATTTCAGTTTCCTCTGAAAGAGTCTCACATACAACTTCTGACCCATGACTTAAGGAGAAGAAACAAAATGAGTAAATAAATAAAAAGAGCAATTAAACTTTGATTTATTGTTATTCATGTAGAGGTATTTTTACTGGTATAATTGAAACACACCTGATAGCTTTTCGAATGCATGTACAAGTGACATATCATCCTGGTTGAACAATGCCCTGTCATCCTCATTCTCCAACACTGCGTGCAGAACAGTCCGAAAATTACGAAGGTAGTATGGAAGCGATGAGGTATGAGAGCGTTGCTCACCACCTGTGCTCTCAGTAACAGGCTCAGGGACTGATCCTCCACCAATAACCTTAATACCGTTCAAACACATCTCCTCTGAAGCCAAAGGTGGCTCATAATTCGAAGAAGACGATACCTCAGTTTTATGCTGGTTCAAGTGTATGTTCTCAGCTGTACTTTCAGAAGATGAGATCTCCTTTGGTTCTCCACTGCTCTCCTCTTGTTTTGGTTTCTTTCGGAAACCAGACAAACTAACTTTGGAGGCTATTTCTTTTTTTCTTTTTGAAGGTTTGGAGTTTGGGGTAACTAATGTTTGAACAGTCCCTGACTTAGATGGTTTGTGATCAAAATAATGTCCCTTTTCAGAACATGATGAATCCTCCACTGCTGATGGGCCATCAAGAATGGTAAAGAACTCTGTCTTGTCCTCTAATTTCTGGATCATAACATTTTCCTTCTGGGAGCTGCTGAGTGTCTCAGATGAAAACATCTCCTCAAGTGCATTTTCCCCTTCTGTGAGTTTCCTCTCAGGTGTCTTATGTTTTCTGGATAACTTTGAGGACAGACTCCCCAAGTCGATGGTTCTCACAACAGTTTTGCTCTTGATCTCCCGTGGTGGCTGCTGGGAGTTATTCTTCTTGAAATAAGGGCTGGTCTTGGTTCCTTCATCTGTTTCTTCCACTTTCTGATCCAGCTCTGGGGACTTTGACGGATTGCTCCTGGGTGTCACCTGGGGGCTTGACACAACAGTTTTACTTCCCGAGGGGACAACGTTGTCCCCTCTGTCAAAGTTCTGACACTGCAAATCAATGTGCTCATTGATCCTGAACCTTGGGACAAACTGGCCGCAGAGGGGGCAGGCCAGCTTGGGTGGAGGCTGGCTGCTGAAGAACGCCGTGATTGGAGTGTTGGTGGTGGGGGAGGCATCGCCTTTCTTCTTGTTCTTGGACAAAGATAACCTGCGCTTGAGTGGGTCTTGTTTAGCTCTCTCTGTCATGCTCCAAGCAGAAGCAATGCTAGTCGATTCAAAGTTAGTTTCGTAAGCGCGTGTCTTTGTCGCATACCTGTTTTCCTTGACTAAATGTCAGCTCGATGAAAAACAAAAACTTAATCTAAACTGTTCTGGCAACTCAGGCTTTAAGCATTTTAAACATAAAGAGAAGGTAATAGATAAAAGAAAAAAAAATCCAGCTGTGCTACTCGCTAACACACCGGTAGCAGACAACAACAATAATCCCGCTTCTCAGGCATGTCAGTGGAGCGCTGAATGCGTCCCAGGATGTCGAATCGATCACAGATGCATCGATAAGTTTCTCAACCCATAAACTAAAACAGAATATATTCTTTGTTTGCTCATACCTAAACATGTGCAACCGATGGAAAAAAGTGATTTTAGCATTTTTTTAAAAGTTAAAATAAATGATATATATCAAAACACGTACAATATATTTACACCCGGCATGATACTCTGACAGGCCTATATTATTAAATGTGATAACTAAAACGCTTAAGTTTAAAGTGGCATGTTCAGGGTGGCGCACGTGGGAGTGCTTTAAGCTGGGAGTGGACCAGTGTCACCAGTGGGAACGTGATGATGGGGGGTGTATTTTCTACACAGATTCCTGGGCTGCTGTGCGGCTTTTTCATACCCCCCTTTCCGGAGAACGCTCTGATCTGATCAGTACGGCGTTTCAACAAAGAGGGCCGCCCACAGGACTGATGTCGGTAAGTGGCACATAGATCCGTCCGTGCAAAGTAAGCCGAATGTAATATTGGGCGCACCTATGCGCGTCTTTCATTTGCGGCAACAGCGCTGAAAACAAAGCTGGACGCGTTCCTGTGGTTCTTCAGCCCTTTAGCTGGATGTCAGCGTGGTGCAGTCTCGATGCTTCAAATCAAGGTCGATGTGAATTGCAGCAGTAGGGTAGCGGGATGTTTCCAGATGGTAAAATCAGCAGCGTGGACGCAAGGGGAGTCCATCACTGGGTGCATTACGTGCGCAAGGAAAAACATATATCAGATCATTTTATGGTGATGCAGGCAGATGGAAGTACAGCGTCCACTCGTGGGGAGACACCACAACAAGCAGCCCTGCAGCTGCGGCAAAAGTTCAGCGTGATAGCTTTATAGGATGCCATCAAAAACACGGCAAGGGCAGGGCAGAAACAAGAAAACCGTATTACAGCACATCAGAATAAACCCATAATGACCCTCATTGTTTTAATTGGCAGTTCAGCACCATGGAGAGGTCATGAGCAGGTCTGTGCTCAGGGATTATAGGTTTCTGCAGGGATGGTGGCACAATCTCAGCTGCATTATCATTTAGGATAAGTAAATTATGTGTTGTCTAACTCTCTTCAAAAGCCCGAGTTTATAGCGCACAGTTTGTTTTTAGCCAGAAGCTTACACACTTCACGTTTAGATGAGGGTGTGACGTGTTTATCCTCGGCTTGAACCAAGCCATTGCTCTGTGAGCTCTCTCCATCCACTCAGGGCAATGATGAAGACCACCAGTGATGAGCATCAATGATAAGGACTTTATTAGGAGAGAGCCTGGACCATTATAGCACTTTGGGTTTTTGGTGTATTTCTCTTTAAAACCATATCAAAGATCAAACTGAATAAAGCTTAACAGTCCTAAGCTATGAAATTAGTCAATGTATTAGCTCTCCTAAATATAAGTAAATCATTCACTGATTTACTTACACTTTGGAGACTTTTCACTGTAACATTTTTATTGTAATGTGGTTTGCTGGTGCTAGATGGTAATATCTAAATCCTTTTACATCCTTTTACATCCTTTTACAACAACATTTAAAAACTCAGCAATTCAGTAATGTCTATCTATCTATCTATCTATCTATCTATCTATCTATCTATCTATCTATCTATCTATCTATCTATCTATCTAT
>JAOWBL010000021.1:5482906-5539206 GCA_028564865.1 Zenarchopterus dispar | reverse complement strand
GTGACATAAATAACCATACTGGCTCATGTTCTTGCTATAATTGGTATGATTTCTTCCTCAACTTTATCTTTGTTGTATTTCTTCCCCATATGAACTGTAATAATCTGTCTAACTTGTTCATTTATTTGACAGAAAACACAGGAATCAGCTTCTTTCCCCAGCTTTGAGGATGGTAAATATTTGAAAATATAATTTAACTGGATAGTTTGATGAATCTGGGCGATACATGGAGGGGTTTGTTTTTCTGTACAGTCCCAGGTCCCTGTGAGCCAGAGGATCTGATAGATGGGATCATCTTTGCTGCTAACTACCTTGGCTGCACTCAAGTACTGTCTGACAAAAATCCCTCTAAGTCTGTCCGCATGTCACAAGCCCATGAAGCCATCAGTCAAATCAAGGTAACCTGCTCTCAGCTGGAGAGCGGTTGACATTCATTGAATTTGGTTATAAATATTTACAACAGGCCAATTTTTTGCCTTCATCAGTCCATTTGCAGTTCATGTGCAGAACTGATTAGATTATCTTGATATTTTTGCAGTTTTAAGCAATAAAAAAAGGTACCATTTGATTCTTTTGATTTAGTTTTTTTTTAATCTTAATAAAATAAATTAAAATTAAATTCCAGATGTATATTTGCAGGTTTAGGAAATCAAAATAGTTGTAATTTTTTAGGTGTTTATTCTGCACTGGTAGGATAAAAAATATGACATACTTAAAAATATATGAGCTTATATAGCTGTGTGTGTGCTCGTAAAGTTGTTTGTGCTGATTAAATGCACAATAAGTTCATTTATTTACCACACAGTGGAGCTCTTGCATTGCGTTTTGGCATGGAGTGTTTATGTTTTGTAGTTAGAGCTTCACACAAACAGTAAAGAGAAACACCTCTGATTAAAATATATTTGTTTTCCAAGAGCCAAGATGAAGACTCTCAAATGATGACAGAAGTGGACCTGTTCATCTCCACTAAAGCTGTCAAAGTGCTGAATGCTGACACGCAGGTAGCAACTCTCTGAGCTTTGTGATGTGATTCAGCTTCCTGATTGTGTTTATTTCCTGTTTGATGTGATGACTGTTTTTGCCTCCTCTGTCTTTAGGAAACAATGATGGACAGCGCTTTGCGGACCATCTCTTACATTGCGGACATTGGCAGCATTGTGGTTCTGATGGCACGGAGGCGCTTGTCTGAAGCCTCACCAGAGGATTTCTCTGAACCGTCTGACTCTGCCAGCGAAGGGAAGAGCCAGTACAGGATGATCTGCTATGTCTTTGAGTCGGAGGATGTAAGTGCCCCTCTTAACTACAGCTGCACTGAGCATTTGTTTTGTTCAGACGTTTCCTCTGTGATCACTCATGGCCTTGCTGTTGTCAACAAGGATAACCTTTATCCTGAGCAGTTTTCCCCAAACACCCCCCTTCCCATAGGCACAGCTGATTGCACAGTCCATCGGTCAGGCTTTTAGTGTGGCCTACAGAGAATTCCTGCGAGCCAATGGGATCAACCCGACCGACTTGAGCCACAAACAATACAGTGACATCATCAACTCCCAGGAAATGTACCATGATGACCTTGTCCACTTCTCAAACTCAGACAATTGTAAAGAGGTGAGACTTTTTTTTTTTTTTAGCAAGCAGACTTCCCCTAGAAATGGCTGTTAAATCCTCAAACACAATGTTCTGAAAAGGGTTTAAAGCATCATCTTTTGTTTCGTCTGCATCCCAGTTGTATGTGGAGAAGCAGAAAGGGGAGAGCCTGGGGGTGGTCATAGTGGAGTCTGGCTGGGGTTCGATTCTACCCACCGTGATCTTGGCCGGGATGCTGAACAGCGGGCCTGCAGCTCGCTCTGGAAAACTCAGTGTGGGGGACCAGATTATGTCTATTAATGACACAAGTCTGGTTGGGCTACCACTGGCCACCTGTCAGAGCATCATCAAGGTGAGGAGCCCATCAGGCAGCTCCAGTGAGTGTTTGAGCGAAAGAATATGTTTGAATCAAGCACCTTCTACTTTGCTGCATGAGAGACTGTAAAGTATCCAAGAAGATGAATTTGACTCAAAACTTTTTGTTGAGCTTATTACATACTGCCTCTGTTGATCTATGTAGATATTCATTTGATCAACAAAGGTGATCAATGTAAATTAACCATGAAGCTACAACATCTTAAGTGAATTCTTCCACACAATTATCCAGTTATATGTTAAAAACTTCCTCAGGATATGGTTAGAAACATTTTTGTTAAACACACCTCTTCAGCCTTCATTTCCACAGCTTTTGTTTTCACTCATAAATATAATTTTCGCTTTATCCCTGTGTTGATTTCATGGAAATTTTGCTTTTTTTTTTTTTTTAAATTGTGCACATCTTTCAGGGTCTAAAGAACCAGGTCAAGGTAAAGCTGAGTATCGTAAGCTGCCCTCCTGTCACCACTGTCCTTATCAAGAGGCCCGATCTCAAGTTTCAGCTCGGTTTCAGCGTCCAAAACGGCATTGTAAGTAAGCCCAAGTCGAGGCTCAAAAACAGAAGCATGACAACTTCTGAAGGTGGTCAGTCTTAGATATTATTTAACGTATTTTCCGTGTTTTGGGCATCCTCAGATCTGCAGTTTGATGCGAGGTGGCATCGCTGAGCGAGGCGGGGTTCGTGTTGGACACAGAATCATTGAAATCAATGGTCAGAGTGTCGTTGCCATGGCGCACGAGAAGATCGTTCAAACCCTGTCTCTCTCGGTGGGTGAGGTAAGAACTTGTCATGACACAAGATGGTAGTTTTTACTGGTAATTACACCACACTAACCCCATGGTGCCTTACAGGCCTTTCAGAGAGGCTTACTGACTGAATGTTTCAAAGCCAAAAAATTATATATAAAGTGCAATTGCTTGATTTAATCCCTAAATATAAATGAATTTAGTCCACGGCAAAAAAAAAAAAGGTCCAAGTCTAAGCAATACAGCAGAAAGTGATTAAGAAAACTGTATATAACTGCATATGCAATAAAGTGTAATCCCAGATGCAGAACATTGTCCCCCACAGGAAGCAAATTTACTGCCTTGAGTGCAAACCTAAAATGTAAAGTGCTTATCCGTCTGTACACCAATTGATGATGCCGTGTTTTAAATAGCTTGTTTGACATTATGGTTAAATAACTGTTTTCTTGCTGAGAGAGATGAAAAAGACAGATAAAAATCTCATGTGAAGGTCCAGCCTATCGAAGGAGCGATAAACACATCTTCCCCTCGCATTTTCAAGTGGTGACACAGCTTTATGATTTCCACTGGCACAGAGACGAGATGTTTTTTCTCAAAACCCAGCATCTACCGACAACAAGTGAACGCCACTGCGCAAGAAATTAGAAAATAAGCTTGAGTAGGGGGTCATTTCCTGTTTCATTGGTTAAAATCACTTTACATCCCAAAATTAAATAATCAAATGAGTGCTCTGAAATTAATATAAAAACATTTGTCATCTATAATCATTTTACTCGGGCAGAGGGAGATGATTCGCCGCCCTTTCTGCCAATCAACGGGGCTTTCTGTTGTTTCTTATGTGCACTTGTCTTATGCATGCTTAGTAAGTGTGACTATTGCTGCAGGTAAAGCTGGAGCTGCCATTAATTGTCTGTGGTAACGTCAGCAACTTGAAGTCACTGACTGAGAATTGGCCAAAAACTGCTGTGGCTTGAACACGAGTCTATTTAAGACAGCTACAGCCAATACAGATGGTTACAAGTGGATGCCTTGTCACTTTGATAAAACATGAGGAAAATCCTGTTCATCCCTTCCTTGCATTGTTTTCCTGTACTGTACACTAATGTAGGCTAAATTGTGTCACAGTTGTAACACACCATAGTTAGTTGATAATTCATGTTCAAATGTTAAAGCGTCATTCTGGCAGGGAAAGCCTTTGATGGAGGTTAGGAGGAAAGTGCCAAGTGTTTTGCTCAGATACTCTCAAAATTTCTTGGAAATCTTCCACTCCACATTTAACTGCAGAGGTCAAATGGAATGGTCCTATTTTTTTTATGAAGTAATATCTCTGATTGAGCATGATGTCATGCAAAGAGGCAACCGCAGCAAAGGTTGTCGCTGAGGTGACGGGAAGAGAGGAATCCATTTGTGGGCGGAGTTTGTTCATTTATCGAAAGCAAATATAAATTCTTAGTGTACCAAGTATCATCATGTTGGTATCATCCTATTGTGCGGGCTTATAAAAATTGTCTGAAAATATGTCATCATGGTTTGTTTCCACCGTTGCAGATTCACCTCCTTTTTGCTGTGAGCTTATTTTACACTAAAATGAATCCCAGTAACCTCCTCAAACATCTGGCTCTTTCTTTGATGGAAAGTGGTTTTGTTAGGATTCAGTCCAGTATCAGATGATGCTGCAGGAGTCACAAGCATGTATCCTCTCCGCTGATTAGAAGAAAAGGCAGCACAGTAACCCAATATCATGTTTTAGTGAGTGTGTTCGTGTTTTAAAAACTTTTCATCTATTTACTTTGGGGTACCTGGTGTCAGATGAACCTGTCAAGTGAAACTGGTGTTTATCCAGAAAACATAAGTGTAAACATAAAATGTGTCCTTTCTCTGTAAAATCCTTTTTTGACACTTTTAAGGTGGGCTTTGTTACAGTTTAACAGAATCAGGTTTGTATTGTTGCTGCTACGATACCTGACCTCCTGCTGCTTCTTCATGTTTATTCACATTTATAACACAGGTGAATATGAGAGCAGAACTAATCCACTACAACTACTCTGAAATTGTTTTGTGATTACGACTGTTCTTCAGGTTCAGAACGTCGTCTTAACTCTGCTTCTCTGGCAGATCAACATGAAGACGATGCCTGCTGTGATGTTCAGACTGCTGACGGGACAGGAGACGCCAGTCTACATATGAAGACGCCGCACGGATCAACCCGCAGTAACTCTGCAGGTCTGGCTGATGGCGGCACGGTGGACAGGTGGCTCAGTGGGACGAGGAGAGTTTATTTTTCTATCATTTTATTTTTGGCCTCTGGTTGCGATGCTGTAAAGAACACCTGGTTCTCATTTTCAGGTTTTATCTTGAATTACATTGTCATAATGGCCTTATAATGTGAATACTGTCTGTAGTACTGTACGTGAGTTTATGGTGTTGAGGAGAAGTAGCTTTATGGTCATGATTATTTTCTTATAAAGAGATGAATTAGTACATTTATTTTTGATTTAGTCATTTTTATAATGTGTATGGGATTTAAAAATTGTACTTCTACTGTAAATACTTTGGATTACTCAAGGACCTGGTTGGAAAGGCCATATTACTCCTTCAGAATACAGTATGCATGTGATTATGAAAATGACAAGGGACTCATTCTCAAGCTGATATTATTAATCTATTACAATAAGTATTAAAAGACAACAAAAATATGCTGTATTAAGGCACTAAACTCTGTGTACTATGGTGATGCTGAAGGCCAAAGACACACCTAATATTCAAAGATATACAGTATGGGTGATCATTACCTTTACCAGAGTGTAAAAGAATGTATGAATATACACATTAATGGATGAATGTAATGATAAAACACACTGAAAATACAATGTCGCTGCTGAACTCAAGTTTGCTTTCATTTTATTAAGGTGTTGATGCAATAAAAAGGTACTGAGAATCTTCAAATGAAAGACCAAAGAAGCACATTTGGCAGGATGAAAGGACTTCTGCTTTTAAAAGGTATTTTGAACTCAGGCCCAACAAAAATGCAGTTTTATATATTTTTTTCTTCAGATTTTATTCCAAATGGAGTTCAAAGACAAATCTTCCATCCATCCATTTTCTATATCTGCTGAATCTGTCTACTGGGTCACGGGGGGTCAAAGACAAACCTATCACCAGTGTATGACCAGTGTATGCACACGTTGTATGGATCCCATACAAATTAATATTTTTACAACTACTTCAACTTAATAATGAATTTTACAAAGTCAAACAAATATTTACATTTTTACAATTAATGAAAATATCTTCAAGTATGAACTGCGAAAACTCCTTGAGCGAAATGTTGGCTTCTTCATATATGTTCCTGAAAACAGGGACAAAATTTATCATAATTAGTGAGTTGCAAATATCTTTTTTTATTGATTTTTTTTTAAAGGAGAAAAAAGTGTGTCACTAAGGATTTACTACAAAAGCACTGTGTAGCAATACCAGTTCTGACCATGTGAGGGCAGCATATAACAAGAAAAGTCAGCCTTTACTCATCAAGCATACTTGTCTGTATTTCTTTCTCTTCTTGTTTTTTTAAATTTTTTTATTTATTTTATTTTTAATTTTTTTGCACCCTATGATCACGCTCGAAATACTATTGCAATTCAAAACATTCATCTAGTCCGCTATAATCAAAATCTGCATATGCCTTCATGTGGCACTCATTTCACGAGGATGGACGCAGTGGAGACTTGTATAAACTTGAGTCTCCCACAATGCATTTGCATTAAAAAGCAGAAATAAAAGTGGAGAAAAACAGAATACAAGAGAAAGTCATCCTAATTTTAGAGTGATGGACTTTCAAGATGCCTTCATGTGAGAAGACAGTACTTCTAAGTTTAAATTTGTGGCCAAGTTATCGAGATAAAGCCTATTTAAAAATGATCTAATTTCTTTTTTTCTTTTTGCCTCCTTCAAACTTTATTTATAACACAGCCGGATTACAAAAGTGTAAAATCCGCATAAAAAACTGATCATAGAATGTAACGTTTATAAACACCTGATGGACAGATAAGTCTGTGGTCTATTCTGGATTAAATTAATATTTAGTGTTTATTTTATTTTATGTTCAATTAAATTGTCAATGTCTGAGCTTGTGTTGGCCTGCTAGTTGAGCTGTGATGTCATCAAATACACCACTACACTGCTGTTCCAATTGCAGAAAGATCAAACTACATGCGCCTCTGCTCCAAGTACACAAGTCCAAACTTGTCATTGACAAACGCCTGTGTGTCATTTGTCGGTGTAAGACATAATGAAGTGCAGCTCCAGAGGAGCAAATCAATATTACAAACCATACTCATTAGCACGGTATTGTCAGTGGTTTCTGTGTTAGATGGCAGAAGTGCGCCCCCTTGTGGTCAGACATGGTATTTCTACATAGAGTGGCTTTGATAACTGTATTATAGAATAACTTACGAGTAAATGATGATACAAACGCTGCAGTCAACTTACTGGTCTAACCTTTGATCTCAGCGGTGAAATTGTTGCTCCCTCAAGGAAAACTGAGTTCAAGTAGCCCTCTCCATAGGAAACCTCATCCTCTTCCCAACTGTCAACACCGACACTAAAAGCTGCTTTCATCATCTGTGGCATCAGGTAGTTCAACGTCACCACCACTATCCCGATGACGATGCAAAGAACGCCTGAAAAATCATCTCAGTTAGTAAAAACACTTCTCTCCATGTGACTTCAAATGAAATTTTTGGTTTTGGAAAAAAAAAAAAACAAACAAAAGAAAAAACCAGAATGTGCTTCAGGTGTTTACCTGTACCAAAAGCCAGCCAGAACGAATGGCTGTATTCTGTCACAAACGAGTTTGTTCCTATGGAGAAAACACACTGAGGCACATTCATGATGGTGGAGAAGGACGCCATGGAGAAGAAAATGAAGGCGGCGGTCACCATCATCATGTACCCTGCGTACAGAATGACCGGCATGGAGAAGAGGATGTTGGCGAGCATCCAGCAACAAAATGCTGTCCTGTGGGACAATTAAAGCGATGCTGTTTTAGTTTCTACTTGTATGATAAGCATCAGGTGAAAATGACAGTTTATTATTCAGCAATGTTTAATCACCAGAGGGTTGCAGAGGCGTATCGTCCAGAGTATCTGTACTGAAAGACGAGCCCACATGGGCTGTTCAGAGTGAATTTTTCAACAATGTACAGGATGGGGTTGGGTAAACCTTTCTCCAGAGCTTCCTCGTACTCTTCTTCAGCCATATCATGCCAGCTGAACATCTCGTTGTAGTTTATGGTCTCATTGAGCTGCACAACAGGATTCCCTGACAAGGCAAAGAAAACAAAACACAAAAACCCCCCCACATCAAATTCATGTGCAATACACTCCAAAACATCTGTGAAATAGTCAAAGGGTGCTGAATGAGCTCCGTGACCAAAGATTAACTGTAAGTCACTCAACCCATTAGAGCTGTCAACACATTAAATTAACATATAAGCAACAACAGTGATTCACCTCTCAACGTCACGTTAATGCCGTAAAGCCCAACATGCAGGCCGACCTCAGCATTAATCACCGCATTACTGAAAGACTTGTAAGTGGCATTTGTGGTCATTCTGGCCTCGGCCCAGTTGTTGGTGAAGTTGAGAGCTTAACAAAAAGCACACAAAGGGAAACAATAATAGCAGGAAAAGGAAAATCTGCGACTGAATCCATGGCTTTGATAAGAGTGCAAAACTCACCTACTATAACCACACCTATGAACAAGCTGGTAATTATCCTGAACATCCAGAACAGCCGCTGGTAGAAAACAAAAACGTAGAATCAAAATGATTCAAATTTTAAAAACTGGGGAGCACAATTACACGAAGCATTTCTAGCAATTTGCAGTTCAGAAGGAGGGACGACTTTGCAGGCTGTTTGCAGAGAGTCAGAGGTTATCTGGAGGGATGCACTCACCGACTTCCCTCGTATTCCTGGCAGAATGAGGAGAAGACTGAGCGCTAGCACCAGAAAGACCAGAATAATGGTGAGCAAGCGGCCACTGAAGCTGAAGGAAATCCTTTGTAGGGGGTAGAATGGGTAAATGTCGTTGTAGAAAGTCATCTTAGTCTGTGATCTAATGATACTGCTGGGACCAGGCAGCGTAACAGAGAAGGTAGTGTTAGTGGTCGGGTTCTTAGTTTCCTCCACCTGCTGAGATAGCAGCTCTAGTTGCTTACAACTGATAGGAGATACTGCCACCATGTAACACGGACAGTCATTAAACATAAGCATGTCTTACTTATGTAATAGTTCTGCGTGTCTTTACTTTGAAAAAGAATAAATACATCTGTAAAATACTCAAAGGTGTGCAGGTTTATACATCACAGCGACTCCTTCAGTCTATACTCACTAGGTACTTTTGGCATGGGTACTTTATAATCTCATGACATTAAAGTAAGCATAAATGTAACATTTTAAAACCAATTTAATTTAAATGAGAGGCTGTAAAATACAAAATATATACCTTACCTTAAAGTCAGAGATGAGGTCTGAGGAAGAGACGTGTGAAGATGGTGGAGGGAACATATGCTTCTTTTATACCTGTGACCCCCCTCCCCTTATGTCACAGAGGAAGAGGAGGACCACAATGGCTGGAATGCTGTGGAAAAGAGGTGTGATCCATATATGATGGCCATTCCCATTTGGGAAACAGGTCACATAAAGTTTTTTGACTAGCTGGGGGACAGATCTTGGCTTGAATGTGCACCTGTGCTCCAACCTGCATTCACCTGCTCAACATCTCTGCAGTAAGTGAGACACAATATTCTTTTTTCTTTTATTAGGACATTATGAGATTATGGAAGAAGGTCTTTATTTTTTTAACGTTTAAGGTTCAGCTAAATTAACACATTTTGGTGTTCTGTTAAGAATAAGGTGTTTGTCCCCATCTATTTGCTCGGTTGTTTCCTTTTTCCATGAATCTTTCTCTCTTTTACGCAGGGAAGCATCCCTCGCATCGATGGATTTGCGTAAATGGGTTTGGAGTGTGTGCGCAGTGGCAGGTTTCGTGCTCTCTGGTCGTGAACGTGAGTACACAGCCGCAATTTTCCCTTCAGACTCACTTTAGCTCACACAAGGCGAGTCAAATATTTATTTTCAACATGTATAACGCGCAGACTGTCAGTGTGAAACAACCTGGGAGGTCCCACGCTTTGACGGCTGGTACAACAGCTTGGGGTGTCCCAAACGCGGAGCCGCGGGTGAGTGGACTTTCACGGAAGAGCAGCGATGTTTAGAGAGCCAGCACGATCACACCTGTCACAGGTAATGCTTTTCATGTCACGGCAGGTTCACATCTCGTGCGCCTCGTGCCTGCGCAGTACTGTGACGGGGTCTACCAGCCTGTCGACGAGCCCTTACAACCAAACCCACGCAGACTGAGCCGGACGCTGGCTGGAGGGCCCTCCG
Source organism: Zenarchopterus dispar (assembly GCA_028564865.1). NCBI lineage: Eukaryota > Metazoa > Chordata > Actinopteri > Beloniformes > Zenarchopteridae > Zenarchopterus > Zenarchopterus dispar. Next base: position 5,529,052 of record JAOWBL010000021.1, on the reverse strand, counting down.
GTCTGCCCTCCACTCGCAACCAGACCGTGCTGTCTCTGTTCTTTGGTGAATATGATGATTTTATTTCTTGTCTTTTCGCTCTAATGTGACCTATTAAATGAAGACATTTTTAGGGAACAATTTCTATTTAAGAGATGTGACCATTTCGCCATCTCCTTTTAAAGAGGACATAGTATGAGAGAAGAGCTTTTTGTCACTTATTATTTGGGTTTTATGAGTTCAGTCCGGTTCCTTTAAATGTGGAGGTCAAACTCTGAAAACTCTTGTTCAGTGACACGTTTCAGAGCTATGGAGTACTGTGACGTCACAGACCCAGTTAAGAGAATGATTCTGCCTTGATCTGGGATTTCTCTAAGTAAAGGGCCTTCAAGGTGCCTCATTTCTCACAGAGCGTGAAGGCATCACATACCACTCACAGCTCGTTTAAAAACCTTCTGACTTGAGCTGAGTGCAGGGACATATGTTGCACCCCTCCCACAGCTGTCATGGATGTGAAATCTAGCTGTGGAGACCATTTATTTCTGCTGTAATTTTGAACATTTTAACATAAATGACAATAGAGATGGACTCGCTTTTGGAGCCGGTCTCCAGCAGTCAGTCGAGGAACTGTTACTTTTTGTTTTTCTCACTTCCGGGTTGGCTTCAACACAGAAGTACCTTGTTGAAACTTGACAGCTGTCTTTTTTTCCACAAAGCATATAAAAAAAACCTTCCTTATTTTTTTTTCTTTGTTCGCTTCTTCTTCAGCTTCTGTAAACTTTATTGACACTCCTGTTTGGCACGTTAGTGCCACTAACTGTTTGGTCATGGATCTGCACCCACTGACAACCTGATCGTGGTCGTTTGTCAATTCCAAAAAGTTCATATTTTGTGAGTAAAACTGGGGAAAATCAGCTTCAGAGGAAGGCAGGACACATTTGAGTCTTTCTGCACTTGAAACAACAGTAAACTTGTATATTTCATCATAGCCCCTCCAGCAAGCTAACGAATATTCAAAAAGACACATTTTAATTGAACAAAGTGAATATTAATACAGTTCAAAATAAACCATGAACTCCTCTGGCAAAAGTGTCTACAACTGTTACATTGTATAATTTTTTTTAATAGGTTATAAGATTTTGCTTTTCAGCAATGCTGTAAATAAAGATTGTTGGTTTCCAAATAATCTCTGCCATGACAACTTTAACAACAAATATGGAGTTAAAAAGAACTATATTCTTAAATGGAAACATTTTAAAACTACATTCCACTGCACAAAAATTAGGTTCTGATTTTTTTTTAACCTCTTTCTTTTCCACTATTACTCATGTGTTGAGCAAAATGCATTCTGGGATACTTTGTGGTCTCAAGTTTAGGTTTACACATCTTCACCGGTCGCACCCTCGATAAAATAACCGGTGCTAAAACACAACCTGAGATATTTTTTGTCTGTGATTGTGTAGATGCGTGCTTTAAATTGGAGCAGCACTTTGGCCACAACTGATGAAGCTTTACAAGTAAACAAGAACACAAGTGCAGACGAGTACGCTTGTTGAGAAATGACCAGAGGTTCTGGAGCAGGGCAGGCGAATGAACGTACAGAAGCCAAACAGAATTCAGCTGAACCCAACGCTCCCATGGCCCAGCTACCAAGGACCGCCCTTTTTGCCCCACTTTTGCGTTTGCCACCTGTGAAGTGGAATCACGCTGAATGTCTGACTCCGCCCCCTGAGAAATCAGCTGTAAGACATGATTATAAAGGTGCTTTTGTACGCTTCTGCTGGGCTGTACGTCTAAAGCCGGTCAGAGATATTTCATTAAGTGCTTCAGAAAATGATATGTATCATTTAAGGTGTTAATAGAGATTCAATAAAATATCTAATGTTTGTTTATATCCATATAGGCATGTGTAGTGACAGTGTTTGTTCATAGAACATTGAGCAACATATTTTAGGGTCTTTGGGACATACCATAGAGTTGTGGATCACTCCTCTCCAAAATGTTGACCATACAGTAGTTAAATAATATAACAACTAAATACTAAATCATCATTTTGCTGAAACTTTTCAGGTTATCATCTTGCTTTTGAAATATTTGACTCGAGAACTCCTGGTTGTCCGCCTGAGTTCATGAACATCCAGGTCCCAAAAGGGGATCCTGTCTTTGACCCCACTGCCACCGGGAAAGTCTTCCTGCCCTTCCAGAGAGGACCGTGGGATAAAGGGTCCGGCCAGAGTCCCAGCAACCCTCGCACACAGGTGCTGGTTATTGATTCCTATCGATGTATGATGCACCTGAAGTCCTACCGCAGCGCAAATCCGTGAATGTGAACAAGATCGGGTCAGGCGCTTTTGAAATCCATCGTACGTTGAGAAGCTCTGTTACTCGTGCAGGTCAATTCAGTGACAGCATGGATAGATGGCAGCTCCATTTATGGTCCCTCCACCTCTTGGTCCGACTCCCTGAGAAGCTTCTCCGGGGGCCTCTTGGCTTCAGGATCTGAGTGGAACATGCCAAAGCAGGGAGGGGGCCGAAACTTCATGTGGAGCGCTGCTGATCCCTCTACTGGAGAACATGGACCGCAAGGACTTTATGGTGAGACATTCAGCTCTTTTAACGTTCTGAAAACCACCAATTATTGATCAACAGCAATAACACGTGACTTATAAATCTGTCAGGAGACGTGTTGGTTAACATTAGAAGGAGAGAAAGCAATAAAGTCGCCTCTTTTTCAGTTATTACTATTTAATGGGGCATTTTCTACAAACAAGAACCCCCCATAATCTAACCCTAAAGAGGGAAGCTCAGAAACATTATACATATCTTTGAAAGCATTCATAGCTTATGCATCAGAATATATGAATATACAACATATGCTCATAATATTAACTGAGACTCAATCTGCTATGACAGATATAAGCAATTTGGTATTAATTCCTCATTCTTCCTGCTGATACTGTGATCTGCCAAACGGAAACAGGGACAAATATTTTGTGTAAATATTATTTCACTTTAGTTCAGAGTTGCAGTCAGAGGCTGAGTCAAAGGAGGCCCGGCTTGACGTGGGTTGTTAACGCTTTAATTATTGTTTCGATTACATGTCACGCCGACCACAGTAAATCCCTCTTTCTATAGCGGAGGAGATGCCTGGCATGTGTCACGAAACCAGTGTTTTGTCGCGCGTGCTGTGGTGTTGTGAAAGGCGCGTAGTTATTATCTGAGGCGGCGACGGAGGATATTCTCCTGTTGTCCGTCTCTTGTTTGTTACGTTTCGCAGAAACAAACAGCCACATTATCCTCCCGTTGCTGTGCCATCGTCTGTGAATCAAAGCGAAGGGACTCTGACGTGGTGCAGAGGAGATGCTGGATGTCTGGAAATCACGGAGCATGTTTTTTGTTTGTTTGTTTGTTTGTTAAAACTTCTTAGACCTCTGACCTATTTGTGTGCTGATCTGATGAAACTTCTGCGTTCCTGTGTGTAGAGTTGGGAAATGCCTGGGCCAACGAGAACGCGTTCACGGCAGCAGAGGGGATTACCTGGTTTCGCTACCACAATTATGTCGCCTCCAGGTTGCATGAGGAACACCCAGAGTGGTCAGACGAGAGGCTCTTTCAAAATGCCAGGAAGAACGTTGTGGCTGCATTCCAGGTAGAAGGAAAAGTATCTGTCTAATCCTCTTGCTACACAGATGCCGATTTAATTTGCACTCTGGAAAAATCGGAGGTTGCATCACTGACAGCTGGTCATTAAAAGCCAATGCGTCACCTCTCACTCACATTACACTCACATTAATTCTCTTTTTTTTTTTAAGTCAAAATAATTGCCTCTTGAAGAAGTAATACTTGTGGTTATTCCGGTTTATTCGCCCTTTGAAGGAATAATTTCAAAACCGAAGTAAAAATCAAGAAAAAAAAATCTGTATCACAGATATTTAATGTGTAAAAAAATGTGTTTTATTTCTGCAACATTTCCTTGCAGAATATCGCTCTGTATGAATGGTTGCCTGGATACCTCGGAGACAAAAAACTTTCACCTTATCCAGGTAAGAATCAGCCAGAGAGAGTGTGCATACAGGTGGAGGTGAACAGGTAATGCACTACTGACCACAAGCCGTGGAGAGGTGAGCTATCCGTGGTGATGTTTGACAAGTATGTGCTCCGTCAGCAAAACATCACCCTGAGTCTGCCTCTTCTGCTGAATAAGCAGTCACGGCTGAAGAAAGCTAAACGACAATGGTCAGATGATCCTGTGACCTTAATCACGTCTCCTTAGTCAGTTTTACTCTTTGGGTGATGCAGGAGATTTCTGTGTGCAGAGTTTGATATCACCCTATTTTCTGTTATGTGTGTGTGTTTTTAAATTTTTTTTTTTTTTTTTTTTTCTGGATTCAGGCTACCAGAAGTTTGTGGATCCGGGGATCTCACCTGAATTTCAGGCTGCTGCCATGAGATTTGGCATCACTATGGCTCCACCTGGTGTTTACATGCGGTACTGCATCTCTCTCTTTAACCTCTTCTTCAGGACACCCTGTAAACCCTTGAAGCTCACTATTTTCAGTGCCTGCTGTTGTCTGACATCCAAACCCCCGAGGGTAGATTGTGTAAGAAATATAGTGTAATGTGTTGGCTCTGCTTTTTATTACTTTTTTTCCCCGTAGAAATAGAACCTGCCATTTTCGAACCATTACCAACCCGGATGGGAGTCCATCACCAGCAGTGCGGCTTTGTAATAACTTCTGGAAGCGGCAGGTATATTAACAGTATACTGATACATTTAATAACATAAAGCAATATTTGAATGTAATGACACATGTGTGCACTTTCAAGTTTTAAAGGATATCTAACAACAGATGCTAAATATCCAGCACACTTTTGTTTTGGCGTTCTTCCATTCAAAAATATTCATAATGAAAACTAGCTGGAAAATTTAATTTGACACAGCAGTATAGATAATAAAAAAAAAAATAAAAAGGGAAACTCATAAACTGATTTGTGTGTTATCACTCTAATATTAGATTCTTTTTTTTAAATGGCATCTGCTTCCTAAAGCTCATTTCTACAGCTGTTTATTAAACTAAGTCAACATTTGGGATATGCACACTTAAGAGGAGACCATATAGGCTTCTATTTTCTGCTAAATACAGATCTTCATGGAGGAAATACTGGCTGTGAGGGATGATGATGGCTTCCCTCCAAGGAATTATTTAGTCTGCCTCTACTTTAAGACTAAAAATGTGTGCTGTGCTAGTTCAAATTGGCCTCCTTCATACCAGTTATTAGAGAGAGTGAATGTACTGTAGTTATGTGAATAAGCCCAAATCAAAGCTTCACTTATTCAAATGTGTGCTGCTGAATAGCTAAAAAAAACCCCCAACAATGTGTTAGTTTCTAAATATTCCCAGGCCTTATTATTTTTTTTACAATCTTTTGTTGTTTTTCATCTATTTATATTTTATTCTTGAATGTAATTGTTTGTATTCAGGCCATGTCATGTGTCATGAACTCACATAAATCTTATTTATTACCTGAACTAATCTGCTGCTCATATCGATGCTCCCAGAGATGTTTAAGTACATTTGTTTTCTTAAGAGAGTCGACATGAAGTCAAGTCAGGATGTGGATGAGCTCATCATGGGCATGGCTTCTCAGATTGCAGAGAAAGAAGATAATATCGTTGTGGAGGACCTGAAAGGTTTTTGGTCTTTCTTATTTTGCCGCCTTTATCCGTCTGTGTAACATTCATTTAAACTGAGATCATATTCACTGCTCTGACGTCATCTACACTTTGACAGACTACATGTACGGGCCGCTGAGGTTCACCCGCAACGATCTGGTGGCTATGACCGTCCAGCGGGGACGAGACTTTGGTCTGCGGAGTTACACGGAGATGAGAAAAGCTCTAGATCTGCCTCCTGTAAAGACGTTTGAAGAAATCAACCCTGAGCTCAATGATACCAACCCACAGGTTAAAACAGCAGTCTATCAATCAAAAACACGTATTTAACAAAAAAAAAAAAACAGCTAAAAAACTGACTCTCCTCTTTATAAAGAAAGCCCGATCCTCTGAATGAAACAGTGTCATGTTTTTGCCTACAACAGTTACTCCACAACGTTGCACAACTGTACGACGGAGACATCTCAAAACTGGAGCTCTTCCCCGGGGGACTGTTGGAGTCCCTTGATGGTCCTGGTCCAGTTTTCTCCGCCGTAATACTGGACCAGTTTGAACGCATCAGAAACGGAGACCGCTTCTGGTTTGAGAACAAACAGAATGGGTAATCTTTGACGGTTTCAAGTTTATGCAAGTTAGCTCTCGCCGACCCCCGGCTGTCACTCATTTCTGCTCACTGTTTTCTTCCTGCGGGGTCATCAACAGCTTGTTTACCGACGAGGAGATCCAGACGATTCGCAGCATAACTTATCACGACGTCCTCGTTGCAGTCACAAGCGCACAAGACACTGATATCCAAAATAATGTGTTCTTTTGGAGGGATGGTAAAAAAAAAAACATCATATCTATTTACAGTATTATTTCTTTAATTAAAAAGAAAATGTTTGAGGCACAGAAGCTGTTTGTTTTGCCCACAGGTGACCCCTGTCCTCAGCCCACACAGCTGACTGCGTCAATGCTGCATCCCTGCACTAACGCTACAAAACTTAATTACTTTGATGGGAGCGAGGCCGGCTTTGCAGTATTCATCATTGCTCTCTTCCTCTTCCCCGTTGGTCAGTGTCCTTCTCCGTCTCTCTTTTTGCACTTTAATTACAGCGATATCTCCCGCTAGCAGTTTTTGTTGTGAAACATTCGATTATTTGACTTTCACAGCGAGTTATCTGGTGGCTTGTATGGTGGCGTATCTCCAGAAGTACAGATACAGGAAGTTTAAGAGAAGAAGCGGAAAATCTGGTGACAGGACAGAGGAACCAGCGGTGGGAATCACGGGTATGAAATCTGTGATCAAAATAAAAGCCATTCATTTGATTTGTAATTTACATAGTTGCAGATTTATATCTTATATTTATACAGAGGTTGATAAAAAAAATTACATATAACAAGGTTATATAGTTACAGTTAAATCTGACTATGAAAGTACACTTTGATTACATTACTTAATGAAAATTTCTGCTTTGTCCAGTTTTAGAGAAAATAAATTTTGTATCCAACACTTCCAAACAAGGATATGTGCAGAATTGCACTGCCATAAACAAACATCTACCATGCTAAGTGAAGCCTGTAGAGTCTGAGATCATGATTTCATGCTTTATTTGTAATTTCTCAGACTGTTCATTTCCTGGAAAGTCTTGAATGTTTTGCACAATTATTTGGAAATGGACTTACAACCATAGTCCAGATAGACATCCTAGTTTTTTTTTTCCTCATTGATTCAGTGGATTCAAGTTTGATTTCTGAACCAGAAAGAACCGGATGGCACTAGATAGAAAGGCAACCAGTCAGAGAAATTAAGCATGTGACATAGACAGAGACAGATAAAGTGACTGTCTTTTAGTATCAACAAAACACAGTCAAAGTGGTGTGGAGTGGGACAGGAGTGGCTATTGTCAGCTGTGCAGTAAAAGCGTCTTTATCCAATATGTTATTATCAATTCTGCAGCCGTCTTGGCTGTTTTGAATTTTGGCTCTTGGATGCTCCTGTATCATTCATTTCACAAGTCCACCCCATTGTGATTGGTTCAGTATGTTCTGCAGTGATGGAAATGGTTGTGAAGGGTACCAGACCACCTTCACTCAACATCATTTTTGAGTAAATGTATATAGCTCGTTGGCAGCAGCTGATTCCTCTAAGCTCATTGCTGATTTCTTTGCTACTTGGCACTGTGTTATAACACACATGGACGCTTCAGACCAGAAAACTGCTAAATCCTTGTATTTATAGATGTGATCATACTGGCTGATGATTGATTAATCAAATGCATTTGATTTATAGCAATGGGCTTAATCTCCTAAATACTGTGGAAGCAGTAAAGGTGTACTTTGGGTTTCCTAGTGTTTCATCAGTGTTTTACAAGTTTTTGCTATATAAATAATGAGAGTGTAATATGTCATGATGTTGTTCATTTGAAGTCATATTTGCTTTTTAATAAGGAAGAGATGTTTTGTTTTTATTATGTCATCATGATACATAACACCTCTGAATTTTGAGTAGAATAAATTATGCATTTTCTTTTTAAGATTATTCACAAGTGTCAGTTGTTAACAAGCAGGAACTGACACTCTAAACTCACTAACAGTTATAAAATAGCCACAAATAGTCTTGCAACATTTACCAAAGAATAAAACACATGCAAATAAACACTAATGAGATCTTATTTGAGCGGCAGAGTGATTGAAACACAAAAAGAACTGCACGGAGCTTGATAGTAAAAAGAAAAGCTGCGTTTTATTTCTGTATTTATTTATTTTTGCATCTCTCAAAGTGTGAGAGTCTTGTGTGTCTGTGGGAGTGCTGGAGAGCTTTTTACAAGTTTTTACAAATTAATTATAGCTACATACTAAACATCAGTTTTGGTAGTTTTCTCTATTTTTTTTTTTACTTGTCCTCTTCATTTTCAAGAATGGCATTATAGTCCTTTTCTTTCATTCTGTGTTTTAACTCCAGCATATGAGTGGCAAGGCCATAAAAAGCAGCTGCACCCAGTCAGCATGGAGGTGGAGAAGAGGAGGCTGCAGCTCTTTGACAGATCTGGGTCCACTCACCGCTCCCTTCATCTGGGTAACCAGGACTCCCTAGATGTCCTTCTCTCCTATGACCGTCACCGGAAAGCTCTGCTGCTCAAAGTGCCAAAAGAGTATGACCTGGTGAGCAGCTGGGGACTGATTTGAAAATGCTGCTGCAATCTTATCGAAGCTCCAAGAGGCAGAAAATATTTGCTGGATGTTGTGCAAGCAGAAAAAAAAAAAAAAAAGAAAAGTTTTCACATTGTTTGCAGTTTATACTCATCCAGACTTTTATTTTACCCGCTGATGTTTCCTCTGCTTTTCTGTTTTGCCTCACTCAGTCGCCGACTGCAGGCTTGACTCTGCAGATAAACGTGATCACCATGACTTTTATCTCACTCCACTTCTGTCAATCTTTTTCCCGTTGCTTCCTGTTTGCGCATCCAGGTGCTGTTTTTTGACGACGAGAGCAAACGTGCAGAATTTGTCAGGCACCTGTGCCTGGAGGTGACAGACTTCAAGCAGGAGATTAAAGTGAAGGAGATGAGAGAGAAGGAACTGTTGAAGGAGGCCCTGACCAAAGATCAGAGGGCTCAGATTGTGGAAACTTTCATTCGCCATGCTTTCTCTAAGGTACACTTAATCTCTGGATGTTTACCTCATGCTCTCCTCTGCTGCAGCAGAAGCAGCTCCACATGTCTTGCTTGAGGTTAAGTTAGGCCCGACCTCAAGCCAGAGGAACTAATTGTTGGTTGCTCTTCACCGTGACCTCAGTTTGATGATGTCCCCAGCTGACGTAGGTGATATTACACTATGGTGACAAATAATAACACCGTCCCTCACTGTCACTTTGGAACCCAGGTCCTGGAAATCGAGAAGTGTGACGCCGGAGACATGAGTGGCTTTTCCCGCAAGAGAGCCAGAGAGGTCCTCCAGTGTGAGCTGACGGCGTCGGAGTTTGCTGACGCACTCGGCCTCAAAGCTGACTCCTTGTTTGTGGACTCCATGTTCACGCTGGCTGATAAAGATGGGAACGGTTACCTCTCCTTTCAAGAGTTTCTTGATGTTATGGTTATCTTCATGAAAGGTGAAACCAGGAGCTCCCAAATATTCTGCTTTTCCATGCTGTCAGTTGACTGCAACATCTAAAAATGCAAAGATATGGCAGCTTGTTTGAGGAACTTTTATACTAGATTTGTTCAGTTGTATGCTAAAATAGACAACACTGAGACAAATTTGATGTCAGTCGAGAATTTGGTACTTGGTATCTAAGTTTATTTGTGCAGAATAGCCCAATGAGTGAGGGTCTCCTGAGTATATAATATGATGTCACGCTCATAAAATAAAAGTCATATTTTTATCAAGTTTTTCAGAAAATGGAAAAATATGAATTAATAGTTGGTTTAGTTGTTTGTGCTTGTTTAAAAACTTGAGAAAAATACGACTTGGGCCAATATTTGAATTATTCCAGCAAGCTTTAAACAAAAGTTAAGATCAGTGTTGCCAAAACCAAATGATCACAGACAAAATGATCGTATTTCACATAAAATTATCGTACGCGACAACAACGGCGAATGACAAACAACTTTGCTGATGGTGTGGGGCTAAGGAGATAAAGTGAGGATAAAATAAATAAAACGTGACAAAATACCAAATCCATTATGAACAAATGAATCTACTGAATCTGATTCCAAATCAGACTAAATAGTAAACAACAGCCCTGAAGAAAAACTCCCTTTTTGAGAGGGATGGTGAAATTATTGGATACTTCTGACTATAGATCTCACATCAGAAGAAAACTGAAATTATTGTACAAATATAATACTTATCGTACAGCTGGCAACACCGGTTAAGCCCATCGAGTGAAGCTCTCTTTTGAAACCAGCAGTTATCAGTTCAGTTTGGTTGGTTAGCAGCTGTCTGGATTACATCTGCAGTTGAAAATAAATAACAAAACAATTAACTAGATGAATAAATCATTGAAGAAAAGAAAATTCAGTTTTATGACAGGATTGAGAGGGTGCATGAGTGAAAGACCACAAGAGATGCAGATATGTGAAACTTGCACTGATGATGTGATGATTCCAGGATCTCCAGAGGAAAAGTCCCAGCTGATGTTCTCCATGAACGACATTGGAGGAACTGGTTACTTATCCAAAGAAGAGTTTGCCAGGATGCTCAGGTTACACTGACGCTTGTTTTTCTTGCACAATGCTGGCCCTGCGTCTTCTCTGGTTTTGCCTTTTACCGTCTCTCTCTGAACTTCAGGTCTTTCATTGAAATCTCCAACGGCGCTCTGTCAAAGAAACAGGCAGAGGACGGCATCAGAGCCATGATGCAGGCTGCGGGCTTGGATGAAAAAGAGAAAATCTCATGGGAGGACTTCCACTTCCTCTTGAGGGATCACGATAAAGAGATTCAGTTTGCTCAACTCAACGTGAAAGGTTGAAGAGAGTTCAGCTTCAGCGGTGCTTTTCTTTGTCTTTTCATTTTCTGACGCATCTATGTGTCTGCTGCACGCGCAGGGATGGAAAAACAGGGAAAGAAACGGCTGAGCCGAGACCAGAGAGTGTCCTTCATCTGTCCGGCAAACACGTAAGAAAACAGCATAGGCTGATTGTAACCACTTCAAAAAGAGAGTGAATATTAATTCAGACTTAGAAAACAAGAATCTGTTTATGTTTTTTTTTGCAGCAGCACCAAAACAGATGGAATGGAGATACGAAGACGGAAAAAGTATACTGAGAAAGTGTTATTTTCCTTCTTCTGTAAATGATTTTCTAAATATGAAAAGAGTAATGAAAATAAGCATTCAGTCCCAGGTAATTCAAGTGAAACCATACGGATAAGCACTACTGATAAGTGATCTCGTGGGTTATTTTATTTCCAGGTCGAATGTCAACGCTCCAGACGTATATGTGAAGCCCAAGCGGGAGCAGTACGTCAAGAACCCCGTACGGCAGAAAATACAGCACTTCAAACGCTTCATCGAGAATTACCGCCGCCACATTGTGTGCTTCACCATCGTGTACGGCATCACAGCCGGCGTGATCGCCGAGAGGTGTTACTGTGAGTGGGGAAACATTGTTTTGTGTGGATTGTCTTACTTCACGCTTGTTTTCGGTCTGGTCTGATTTAAACACTGCGGTCAGACTACGGCATGCAGGCTGAGACGACCGGCGTGCCCGAGACATCAGTGGTTGGCATCATCATCGCCCGCGGCACGGCGGCTGGCGTCTCGTTTCTCTTTCCCTACATGCTTCTCACCGTGTGCCGCAACCTCATCACGTTGTGCCGAGAGACTTTCCTCAACCGATACATCCCCTTCGACGCTGCCATTGACTTCCACCGCTTCATGGCCATGACTGCCATCGTCCTCTCAGGTCGGCATGGACTGTTATAAATGACAAAAGACGAAAATGATAAGATGTGGCGTTGATCCCTTTGTAAACATCTCTTTAATGAACTTTGGCACAAAACACAAGATCACAATGTGATACAAGATTTCAGACGCATGCCAGGACCAAGTCCTATCCCCATTCCCACACTTGAAGGCCAAAATTTAAAAAAAGGAGCAGTTCATACTATTAAAAAAAAAATCCAGGATCCTGACCCACAGTGACATCAAAAGTTAATTAAACTTTTAAGTAGAGCAATGCTCCCTGTCATAAAAAAAAACAAAAACACGTGTAACCTTTAGGATTAATCCTGCAAATAAAGCGACAGACAAACCACCCAAAACTTCCCAAAAAATGACTCTATGTTGATTTGCATATTTCTGAAATACTACATGAAGACGCCTCCTGTCAATCTTTCTGTTTTTTTTAATCCACGTAACCGCAGTAAAAGAAATGGGCCCATGTTTTACTGAAATCAGCTTTTTTTTCCCTCCTCAAGCGTGTATTTAATCTTTTCTAATTTTAAATGAAACGAGTCAGCCTTCGGCCATCTGGCATGACAAAGGAGGCTTTAAGTCTCGCCAGATAAAGGGGATAAGATGACGAGTTAGGAAGCAGACTGCATTATTGTTTTTTTTAACCAGGTGAAATTGAGTGGTTGAGTGTTGCCTAATGTTCCCCTTTGCTATGTCAGAGTTCCTTTAATAAAGGCCGTTCGTCCTGGATAAATAAGCTTCGGGCTACTGTTGAGTTTCCTTCACTTGTCATTTGTGTCCTCCCTGCAGTGGCTCACAGTCTAGGCCACGTGGTCAACATCTACATCTTTTCCATCAGCGACCTCAGCATCCTGTCTTGCCTGTTCCCCAAACTGTTAGCCAACAATGGGTAAATGTTGCAGATTTTTACCGTCAAAATTTGTTTCTTTCAGCTGATTTACAGTTTGCTTCCCTTTTAGGTCTGAACTTCCCCCCAAGTGGTACTGGTGGTTCTTTCAGACTGTACCAGGTATATGATGAGAACATTAGTAAAGTTTTGTCCTTCAGCTGTAGATTATTCCCATATTATGCTCTAATGTTTTTGTCTTCTCCTTTCCCTAGGAACGACTGGTGTTTTGCTTCTCCTTGCCTTTGCGATAATGTACGTTTTTGCTTCTCGCTATTTCCGTCACATCAGTTTTCGTGGCTTTTGGATCACTCATTACCTCTACGTTGTTGTGTATATTCTAGTAAGTACTCGAACCAGCGTCAGTACCATCCGGACCGAGACAGCTTGCGTGAAGCTATAGCTTTGTTTTGGTTTATCCAACAGACAGTCATTCACGGGAGCTTTGCTCTGCTCCAAGAGCCTCGTTTCCACATCTACCTGATCCCCCCTGCCCTGCTCTTCCTGCTGGACAAACTAATCAGCCTGAGCAGGAAGAAGGTGGAGATCCCTGTTGTCAGAGCTGAGCTGCTGCCTTCAGGTGACGCATCTGGACGACTGAACAAAATTTCCAGCTGTTATTATATAATTATGTTCATTGGCGTTAACAGTCCCCTCGGCTGTCTCGTCGTAGGTGTGACACACCTGGAATTCAAGCGTCCGCAGGGCTTCGTGTACCGTTCAGGACAGTGGGTTCGGATCGCATGTGTAATGTTGGACACGGATGAGTACCACCCCTTCACACTGACATCAGCACCTCATGAGGAGACCCTCAGCCTCCACATCCGAGCTGTGGGGCCCTGGACCAGCCAGCTCCGAGAGCTCTACACCGAAGAAAACCTCCTGGAGCTGGGGGCCTATCCAAAGGCAGGCCATAAATCTGTTCCCTCACACTTTCCTTTTTATGTACTTTTTATGACATGATACTATTTATCATTTAATTTCACCTTAAGCTGTACCTGGATGGCCCATTTGGAGAAGGTCATCAGGAGTGGATTGACTTTGAGGTGTCTGTTCTGGTGGGTGGAGGAATAGGAGTCACACCGTTTGCATCCATCCTCAAAGACCTGGTGTTCAAGTCCTCCATCAAATCCAAGATTTTGTGTAAAAAAGTGAGCCCTAAAATGAAACAGTCACTTTATTTTATTTATATTTACCTGAAAGCCTCTTTCTAACAGTCATTTGCTGCTTGAAGGTGTATTTCATCTGGGTGACAAGGACACAGCGTCAGTTTGAGTGGGTGTCTGACATCATCCGGGAGGTGGAGGAGGTGGACACCCAAGAGCTGGTCTCAGTCCACACTTACATCACTCAGGTCGCCGAAAAGTTCGACCTGCGCACCACCATGCTGGTGAGATCTGCACCCGTTCTTTCAAACAATCGCAGAAAGCGTAGAGAAGACAGAAACGCCGCTTTAGTCAATATTTGATCCGTTTGTGATATTGACATCAAAAGAATAGTTAAGAACTTTAAGATTGTAACAGATGGTTGTCGGTTCTCTTTCCAAAAGTTCAAAAAGAAGTTTGATGCCCCATTTTTTGTCTGATTAAAGAAAAAAACTAGGCTGCTCTGACAACAAGCATCTCTAAAGCTCAACAATGAACACATGGTAAAACATTTATAAATCTTCAAAAACAAATCTCTTAAGAAATCCCTGAGTCTAACAGATCCAAGTGAATGTTTTAACTGCTGTCCTTGTCTTTAAGTTCAAATGTACTTCTCTTATAAGTATATTAATAAATTCTCTCTGATCGGGAAAAAACGCTTGAGGAAATTTCCCAAATCTATAAGCTGCATTTGAAATCCTACATTGAGCTGCTTTTTTAGGAAGCTCACAATGCAAGAGGTACTTTTGGAGTAAATCTGAACTTTTATTTCCAGGGGAATATTGCAGAATACAAGTACCAGATACAAAACTGGCCTTAACACCGAAAAGATCTTGAGTAGCTCAGTAGCTTTTTCACCTTGTAAGGATTCATTTATCTTTCCAGTGAGTTCACCCTTGTAACATGTTTCAACTTTTTTTCGACTGAAAATATACGTACTTGGGTTAATTTAGCGTGTAGTGCATGGCAACAGAACTTCAGACATAGATGTTATATAATCATGAAACCTAATTCATTCTTTACCATGTGTGCAGTATGTGTGTGAGCGCCACTTTCAGAAGGTGTGGAGCCGCAGCCTCTTCACTGGTCTGCGATCCGTCACTCACTTCGGCCGCCCGCCCTTCGTGTCCTTTTTCAATTCCCTGCAAGAAGTTCATCCCGAGGTCAGACTTTCGTCCGTCTCAATCAGCTTGTTTTATTGGTGCTCCGGTCCAGACAGCCATAATGAATTATTCTTACTCAGGCGTGTGTTTTGTATTTTTCTTCAGGTGAGTAAAATTGGCGTTTTCAGCTGCGGACCGCCTGGATTGACCAAGAATGTGGAGAAAGCTTGTCAGCAGATGAACAAGAGGGACCAGGCTCATTTTATGCATCACTACGAAAACTTCTGAGCTCGGAGCTCTGGGCTCCATGGCAACTGCCAGAGATGCTTTTAATGAGTAATACTTTTCAACACACACAATCTTAGAGGCAGTTTAAGGGGGTTGAGACTTGCTATGATTGTTTTTAAATATTGAAATTAAGTTTTTTGTTTTTTTTACCTGATTAAATTCTACCATCTTCTTTGTAGCTCCATTTTTAAATCATGTTCATCTCCCCAAAATACAAAATTCTTAATGATAATTTATGTTAAATTTTGGATAATTATAATTGTTTTTCATCTGAGTAATTTATTTGCTTGACTTGTAATGTTATTGTTTGCACAAGTACAAATATATTCTGAAGATCAAAACATATTTTAATGTCATGCTTTTGCGTTTTTATGAAATACCTGAAAGAATTCATAATTTTAAGACTTTTTATTGTATGTCAGACTCTTAAATACAGAGGTCATTTTTTAAAACAACATTTAATCAGTGTTTTAGACTAAAGTCAAACTAGAAATCATTCAAACTTCTAATTCGGATTAGTTGATTCGTGGAAAGAGCAAACAGTGTTACAAAATAATTTTCCTCAAGGAGTTGCATTGTGTCTTGATGCCACATAATTATATAAACAATTGAACAGCTGAAGCTTTTGTCTGTCTTTTTAACATGCTGATTTTACATTAACTTTGATATTTGTGCTGCATTCACTGCTTTTGAGAGTGACCTGCACAGATCGGTTCACTTCCCAAATGCTCTTCAGATAGAGAGAGTGCATCACTGGTGATTCAACAGCCATTACAGACAAGGCCATGAAATGGAAGTACAAGCTTCAACAATTCATAACCCCAAATCAGAAAAATTAGTGAAAATAAATGAAAAATGGGGGAAAAGAGATTGTTACATTTCATTTCATTTCTTTGCTCATAGCTTCGTTTCAACTGATGTACGAGGTCAGAGGTGGTCAGTCGTGGTCCTCGAGGGCCTCTGTCCTGTTTCCCTGCTTCAGCACATCACGAATGACTGCGTCATTATCAGACTGGATGACAAGCTGATAACAATCATTCAATTGAATCAGGTGTGTTGATGTAAAACATGCAGGTCAGCGGCACTCGAGGACCAGGATTGCCTTCCGCTGTACGAGATGTATAATTCAAACATCAAAAAGAAGACAGAGACACACCAGTGAAAATTTGCATTTTTCTTTTAGTGCATTTTTCTGCTGCAGCAAATTTGCATCTATTTCTGCAGAGCAGCGTTGCTCCATCGAACCAGACGTGTGCACGGACATTATTCAACCATCATACCAAACTAGTGTTTCGCGATCTTCTAACTGGTGAAGGACGAGTGGACAATGAGACAAGACAAGCTATTATGTTCCTGTTCCTTTTTTTTCCTACACAAAAATATAAATATTTCTCTTTTAAACTCCCCGCAAAATGATATACTTTTGAAGATAAAAAGAAGTTTAAAAAAAATCACATCATTCTGCTGTGACATCATGTGTGATGACTTTAACTGTATAAAATTGTTCAAAAACCTAAACTTTTTCAGATTTTGCAGCACAGGAATACTAATTTTAACAGGTATTTTTTTTTGTCTTATAATAAAAACACATTTACTGTGTGACATGTGACATGATTAAATGGCACCCTCTTCTGGTAAAGAGCAAACTGTCCTCAATTCTCTTTAACAGCTGGATAAAATGTGATACAAGGTCATATTGGTTCCTGGTACACTACTCTTTTTTTTTTTCTTTATAGATTTTCAGTTCAACGCATCAAACTCCCCCTTTAAATGTCCTTGTTTTATCCTATTACCCGTAAATGCTTCTCCTCGGTGCAGGAATGACACCTATACTTAAGGGGTCAGTGCACATAACGAAATGTTTTAATCTTGCTTTAATCAGGTGTCTCATTCACAGTAATAACCAGGAAGGTGAGTTGTTGGAGTGCTGATGGCTGTTTTTTTTTTTTTTTTTTTTAACTTACTTGCTCAGGAAGGAGCTGAACACTTTGTCTCATTCACTTTGCAAGATTTCCCACAACGTGTGGAGGAGAAGGTTTTTTTTGTTTTCTTTTTTTCTGCTGATGTTTAAGCAAGTCAGCAGTACCCGAAATAAGTGCTGTCTTTGACATGATTTCTCAGTATAATCCCCCAAGAGGTAGTCGGAAAAAAAAACCAAACTTTTTAATATTATGATTAAATTACTGCCTCGGTAAATGTTTGATCCTCCAACAAGGGAGGCATGCTAATGTAAACTGTGCTGAGGATGTCTGAGCAGGGGTGAGCTCTGTGCATCGGTATACTTAAGCAACTGTTAATCTTCTTAAAGTCACTAAGTACCCAGCTAGAAATCAGCTACTGTCCAGATTGTCCTCTTCCTGCCCTAGATAAACGACTCAGACAACAACAAAGAGAGGTTCAGAGAAATATGTGGCATAGTCTCTTCGCTGGCATGAAATATGCGCCTACCCTCCTTTGAGAGCTGCGTTCACAGAGCCGTGGAAGAAACTTTGGCGGGATTCTTTAACTTGAAGATGTTCGGCAGTGGCACCAAAAAGTGGTTTGTGAGGAAACAAAAGAGGCAGCAGCAGCAGAGGTCTGGCAGGAGGCCATGCACCAGGAAGAAGAAGAGATGGGCAGCCAAGATCCTCAAAGAGCACCGGCAACAGATCCTGAGCGAGCTGGATGTCAACGCTGTGCTGCCCTACCTGGTGTACAGTAAGGTTTTCTCACTGGTGGAGTACAAGGAGATACTAGGACAGGAGTCCAACAGGAGACGGACGGAGATTTTCTTGGACCACCTGTCCTCCAAGGGGCCCGCTGCCTTCTGCTCATTCTGCAATGTTCTGGAGGAGGTGTGTCCCCATCTGCTCACCTCCTTTCTGTTGGATGGAGAAGGTACGCTTATTCGCCACTAATGACATTAATTACCAGCACAAAAACAGAAGAACATCAGGAGCCTGGTGTTCCCGCGTGACCCTCTGGATGAAAAACATGAAAGAAGCCGAGCTAGAGTTCATTGATCTGCCGCAGGTTTCCACCAATTCTCAGTATTTTTGCTTATTTCTTCATTCCTTAAATTTACTACCACAAACGGGGGAAAAAAAAGAAAAACAATAAAAAATGGAGGGAAACTACTTTGCAGTATAAGCCAGAGCCGCAGACTAAGAGCCAGCAAAAATAGCTCCTTAAATCTGAGTGGCTGAGGGGATTACTGAGCCGCCAGTGTTCCCAGCTAGCCTCTGACAGCATATGGCCTCAACGTGGCTGCAGTTTGCACTCCTTCAGATCAATATGCATTACCCACATTTGCATAAAAACTGAGCACACTCAAGCAGCCACGTCCAGAACAGAGTGTCCTCTTTACGCGTAGTTAATATCCTGCAGTTAAAACCCCGTGAATCCTCCTGCCACTAACCCAAACAGAGAAGAATAGGAGGTGTGAATTAACAGAGCCATTTAAAAAAAAAAAAAAAAAAAAAAAAGCTAAAATATCTGCTCCCACAGATGGTGTCCCAGGACCAGGTAGGAAATCGGGCCTTCCTGTGCCCCCAAACAGCCCAAGAGAGCAACCTGTGTGTTCACCCATGTACACCAACCCTATGTTTGACTCCAGGTGAGAGCTGCTGTACATGTCCGCAACATGATGTGAAAACTACACCTCGAGAATGTTTTCACTTCTGCTGCAGCACATACGCTTAACTCACTTTTTTTTCCTCCTGCTTTATGAAGTCAATGTTACATTTGCTACAACCTGGTTATCAAGTTACGCTCTTTTCTAATTTTTACTTGCCTACAGGTGACAGTACAACAGCCTGACTTTAACAGACAGCACCATTTATTCTTATTATTCCTATCCAGACACACTGAAATGGCCATTGCATTCAATTGAAATTTCTAAAAAAAATTTACTATTTCTTACAAATATGTATGCCAAATGGAAATACATGCTCATATTTGATTTGATGCCAGTAACATGCTTTATATCAAGAAGCAGGGACAGCAGCTGGAAAAGCTGTGCAACGCTAAAGCGAACACCTATTAGTTAAAATGTCAACAAGTTCATAACGTGACTGAGTCTGAAAGTGCACCCCAGAGAATGTTTTAGACATAAGGATGAACTGCTTGTATAGGTCAATAGTACATCATTGTCAGCGAACACAGTTTAATCGCTGCATAAATGTGAGGGTAAACCATGTAAAGACAGAAATAAATAAAAATGTTCCAACAAACTGCTTTTGGGCCCTAGTTCGCTCACGATGGATTGAGGTAATATAAGAATTGTATTGGCCTATTACGGGCTGTAAATAAGGCTTAAGGCTGAGAAATGAAGAAGGGGTAGGAATTAAATAAGCTTATGGCTCTTCCTACTGCTTTTTGGATATTGTGGATTCATATGTTGCTTCTCTTTTTATTTGACCATGTTGCTTTTCTCTTTCTTACTTTTTTTTCTTGAATTGTTTATGGTTTTTATTATTATTCCAACATGTCTGAAAGAAATCTTTAAAACTCTTCAGACATTTATCCTGCTGTGTGATATTTAGAAATTTGGAAATCACAGACATGTTTTGTCCTTTGAAGTGAAGAAATGTGTTTATTAGAGAAAAAAATCAGTTTCAGTGAAGGTATGGATGTGCATCACTGCACTTGAAATGGAAAACATGTTCATGGGCACAATTTTTGAAGCCTCAGGTTTGTCTCCATCTCTCATCAAATCTGAACAGCTTAAAATAGAGTTCAGGTGCTTTCTGTGCTCAGAGCAGCCTAACACACAATTCAACATCGCAGCAAGATTAATGTCTTTATGTTTTTTACAATTGTAAATGTGAACGCGGCTCCATATTATGCCACACTGAGAAGATCAAAAAACTCTTTTTTGCCTGTTCTCGTCTTCTTGAGCCTGACACTGTTCTCTGTGTTGCTTTCTCCCCATCTTGATTCATTTTCATTACAATTTCACTCCTTACTTATGAAGTCTTTATCAAGCTGTCCATGACAAAGCTTTATTTTTCATGGGCTTCATCTCTACTAGTGAAGCTACCATAACTCTACCTAAAGGTTTTACAACAACACGCTGCCAGTCAGAAGATTTCTTTTTGGTCAGAGAAGATGTTGCTTAATTCAGCAAGACAGAATCAAACCACATTCTGCATGTTTTACAACTGTATGAGAGCTGAGGGGGATAAACTAACCTGCCTGTAATCCAAATATGTCACCCCCTAAGGAAAAATGAAAAATAACAAAATGAAAGGAGGTATTAAATTGCTGAAAACCTTTATCACCAAACAGACATGTTGAAAAACACTTCTCTTACTGCAACCATCTATAAAAGGCTCACAGTGCTGTTTAAAATGCACCCCTTGCCCAACCTTTTGAAATATCTTGCTGAGATCAAATTCAAAATGAGCATATATGACTTTTTTTTTAAATGAGAAGCTTCCATTTTATAAATGTGAATGCAATGCAAAGTGTATCTTGGCTGTAATGGCATCAAATGTGTCATTCATTTTTAAAGGAAGCTTCATCATCTGCGCTACCAGTGTTCCTGCTGTTTCCATGCCTTCATGACTTCTCATTTGTTATGGTTTTAACTGATGTATTCATTAAAATACACAAATGAACATACTAAGAAACTTGCAAGTGGAGGTTTCCGTATGTGGCACAAGAGCTTGTTAAGTTTTTGTCTTCCCCAGATCTAACCCCGTAGCAGATTTTGGTTGAGAATTTTAGATCGTGCTATCAGCTCTTTTATTTTTCTTAAATGGTTATTTAAAAAAAAAAAAGGGAATATGTTTAGGAATATTTGTGGGGCAGAGGGAAAAGACTGCTGAATGCCTGTAAATGAAACAGCGGGAGAGCATAAACTGACATTTGCTGAGTTAAAGTTTAAAGAACGACTGGTGCATTGTTCTGCACTGAGGCTGATTTTGTCACCATGTGTCAGGCCTTTTGCCCTCCAAACACATCATGAGTGTCTGTCTGAGTGTGTTTGGACCTCTTGAGAGTAACCTTGCTTGTGTTTGGGAGGTACAGTGGCTGGAGGGAGCTGCATAGATGTGATGCCCAAAGTGACAGGAGGACAGGAAAGACAAGCTGATATGCTCTCTGGACCGTTAAGGCGGCCTTTTATTTTTTTATTTATTTTTTTTTTAACTGCATGACAGCTAAGTCAGCATGGAGACAGCAGTCCCAGTGGTGTGGCCCTGAGTAGTGACACACGCCTGCACACACAAACAGACAGGCTGACAGAAATAAACCAACACACTCAACAAAGCAAAACAGCACACAGTGCCAGAATGTACACGGGGACTCCACAGCAGATGCAGCACGGTAGTGACGCCATGTAAGTGCTTTTAAAATTTAATTTTGTGATGTTTGTGATGATGACACTCAGATTATAACATCTGCCAGAGACATCTGGACTTGAAGAACATATATCACAGCTCTTGCGTTGTTAAGGTCTCTTGAAAATCTCACTTGCGTGTAACCTGTGTGTTATCATTCACTGCTGTAATGGGACAATGTCAGGTGTTGAGCAATATTAACTGTCTGTTTAAGTAGTTAATGTACTTTGAGGAGAATTAGGACAGAAACTGCCTGAAGTAATGATTTCTTGGCTTCAAAAATGCCAGGATGTGTGCCAGCATGTGTCTTTGCGTGGCCGATTGAAGCACGTCTGCTTGGTTTCAGTTTAGGAAAACCTGGGGATGCAATATCTTCCTTTTTGGGCTACACCTTTGAACAAACAGCTTCTCTGAACACTCTTTCTGATCCAGAGTGGAGGAACGGGGTGATTGTCAGTTGTGTGCTCTTCAAAGAGGCACTGTGTTTATTAGTTTGGCTTTTCGTGTCCCCCTGTGGTCAGTATCTTGCTGAGTGGGAGTGAATGTGCAGCATTTAATCACATCTCTGGGCTTCTGTCTTAAAAACCTGTTGGCTGCTGAATTGTTTACATGGGGCTGGCAGTGTTTTTTTGTTTGTTTTTTTTTAAACAATATATCAGATTTTATAGGCACTCATTTCAGTCAGAGATTTATGAGCAAAAATCTAATTGTTCATTTGAGTTGAATAAATATGGGATACGTCATGTTCCTGCAGAGGACATGATTCACCAGGCAACGTTTCGATCGGAGGCCTTGTATGTATATGAGGTGAATGAGCATTCAACCGTAGGTGAAGAAAATGAGATGCTGGAGGGTTGACGAGGAAGAGGAGGAGAAGGAGGAGGAGGAGGAAGTGGAGGAGGAGAGATGAGGTGGAGCTGTGAGGTTGTGCTTCTCTGTGCTGATGACTCACCTCACAGCACATAGAGAGAAAGCACTGCGACAGCACTGAGGTGTGACTCTTTGTGTGTGAGTGTGTGTGAGTGTGTGTGTGTGTGTGTGTGTGTGTGTGTGTGTGTGTGTGTGTGTGTGTGTGTGTGTGTGTGTGTGTGCGCACAAGCGTTTCATTACTCCTGGTCGTCTTGGTGCAGTGCATTCATGTGAAGAGGACTTTCTCCGTGAACTCCTCTTTGTTCGCTGCAAAAGCAATAAATCACAGCGTTACAGCGGCAGTGGTTCTCGGGGCTCTCGTCCAGGTTTGTCTCCTCTGGGAGCAGCCTCCGAGTCCCACAAACCAGCTTTGATTTTTGCTGTACAGGATAAAGTGGACGAGTAAGTCTGAGGACACAAGAAAGAAGGGCAGCCCCGTCTGTCCTATTTACGTTCTAAAATAAAGTGCTTTAGTGTGTTATTAGCACTCACGTGTGCCCGTGTGTGTCTGTGTGAGCGCTCTGCCGTCGGTGTGTGTGTGTGTACGTGTGTGTGTGTGTGTGTGTGTGTGTGTGATTACACGAGGTACAATAAAAGGCGTCAGCTGTGGGTTCTCATGTGAGAAGGGTAACGATGGGGCAGGCTGCTGCGAGCCATGGAGATGCAGAGGGGAGATGCCAATGTGAAATCAAAGTGCTGCAGTGGAGTGTGCATGGATATGCAGTGGGCTTCAGACTGCAGCACAGCCACTGACCCACTGCTGTGTCAGTGCTTCCCCACTGACACACTACCACTGGTTTCCATACTCGCTCCCAATAATGTGTGTGAAAACCAGACAGAAACTGAAAGGCAAGCTTTGGTGATGTGAGTCTTTTGCAGCTTTCCCACCCGCTAATGGCTGTTGTGTCTTACATGTCTGATGATGATGATGATGATGATGATGATGATGTGCGGTGTCTGATTAATCAGGAGCATCTTAGTTAATGGGAGGTGACACTGTGCTTTGCTGGTAGGTTTGTTGGTGTGCAGCTCTGCTCTGATGACTCCATTAGCTGTGCATTAGGTAACTGTTGACAGGATTCAAGGTGTCACTAACAGGAAACAGTGACATCACTGCCAGGATTCAACATTAAAGGTCTCCCATAAGCAAAAATGTCAAAGTTTAGCACTTTCCTGTCTGAATTTGTCTGAAACTTTAACTGCAGTACGACTATTTTAACTGTAAATTGTCAGAATCACCAACAATGAAAATACATTCGAGCACTGTTTCTGTGTAATTAGTAACAAACTGCAGATGTTTACTCTCCAGCTATTTGTCTGTAAAATCTTATAGTTTGACTATGGAGTTTTTAACATTCATTTGTATCGGGATGTGTTGAAGCAGGAAAACATCTGAAACATGCAGGAGAGGGGCACTCGGGGTCTGGAGTTAGACACCCCTAACCTGCTGTATTCTGGGGTCATCAAGTTTCTTGATTTTTTCAGCACTTGACACCCACACCTGTGTGAGCCAGCTGAGGCTGATGAACCCTTAATAACCTACATAAAGCTTGAAAAAAAAAAGTTCATCATCATCATTCATTCATCTTTTCAGTACTAAACCTTTAGTTTTTATAGCTTAGACTTGAAAATCATAGCATTTTATCATTATTTTAGAAATAGGGAAAATATTAAAATAGGAACCTTGTATTGTGTTGTGTTTCATTTGACATGAAGCCCAATGAACCCACATGTGTATTTTCTGTCTTGTGTGTAATTATAAACCTCCAGAAGAAAACAGCTATTGGTCAGATGTCTTCAAAACTTTGAAGTTAAACACTGTAAAACACGTGTATTTCTTATTAGATTTGAAAAAGAGACGCACATAAACTTGGTTGACCTCTGTAGGTTGTTGGTGAAGCGCTCATACCCAGATTCTGGACTGAAACTCTGTGGCTGACTTGAAAGGCCTTTTCTCTCCTGGTCCTTGTAAGTCCTGCAGAGAAACTGATCTGCAAACTCTCTGCAGCCTACTAATACTGGGTTTACAAGTTGTATGTTTCATTTGACCATCTTTAAGCTCAGATGTGTGCTGCTCTCAGTCAGTGAAGGTGGTGGTAACTTTTCCTTAACCCTATGAAAGGTTATTTTCTTCCTCAGTGCTGCTGATCAGGACCTGGTCTTGGTACCAGCAGTGGTTCTCACTCACTTTTGAACAGCCTCTGAAGATCCCTTTCTTACTCCAGGATTTCAGCTAGAACAGAACTGAGACAACTGAAATATAAGTTCTCCAAAGGTGCTTTAGCCGTTCTAAAATGTCATTTGGAAATTTTAACTAACGATTTAGGAGGCACATTTTCACCTCTTGTATTCTCCCACTATAGTTTTCCAGGCTTTTGTGCTGTTAAGCACAAACAACTCAACCTGCATAAACTTGTTTACCAGCCAGGTTTGCAGTTCCCGTTTTGTCCTTGCCTTGAACCTTTCTTTTCGTGTTTATGTTTGATTTCTGCACATCAGAAGCTTCCTCGCAAGCAGGTACAGGATGGATGATTTTTTTTTTTCCCGAGTATACGAGCAAAGGATGAATTCAGGCCCCTGTAATGCCCTAAAGGCTTTTCTGCTTCCAGTCACCCAGAAGTAACCAGCTGGCAACCGCAAAAAGGGCAAAAAGATCTACATTTCAGAGGAGGCCCGATGTTAATTTTAGTGTACCACTGTACATCAGTATTGTTGTAAATGCTGCAAGCTCTCAAACATCTCAACAAACAAAAAAAATCTGGGAATTATTAGAAACAGAAACTTTTATCTATGTTTTTTGGGAGACAAAAATATGATAATAATTAAATAAGTAAATAAAACTTTTTTTCTGTGCTTGAGAGCAGCGTTCTTCAAAGCAGAACCTCGTGACTCCACTGCCCCGCTTATTTCACATTTCTCTCATCTAACAGACCTATGCAGAAGTCCATCAATGACCCACAAATCTGAGCCTGGATTAAAGAACGTTGCTTTAGAGTCCATATTTGAGTGTCTGAAGTCACTGTCAACTCAAAAACCCTGACATGACACAACCCTGTCACTTTGTTTGGGACTGAAAATCGTCATCATGTTCAGATTTGTAGGTTCTGGCACCGTCAGACCCAGAGACAAGAAGAATTATTCTGCTTCACCGTCTAAATGTCCATCTAACTTCGGCTTCAAACCACATCACATTATTTGCACTTCAGAACTGGGTTGTGAAACTTTTTACCACTAGCATAATTTTTTTTTTTTTTAAATTTTAAACTCATCAGCAGATATATTATTCGCCTAACTTCAACAAAAAAATTAGACAATCTTCTGCTTATACCTTGTTTGATGTCTTATATCTAGACTATGAAATCCAACTTCTAATTGTCTTTTTTTTTTGCGACTGGAAAACGTTTACTAATTTGAAATTCCTTTTTCCATTTGCCATTGAATGCACCATGAGCAGCAATCGGTTGCAGGTGGAAAGGTAAAAATAAACTTGAAAATATTAATGATGAAGTGTTGCCTTTATAAGCATCCGTTCTTCATATTCGCCTCTAAAAATAAATGAATATATGTCTTGAGCAGCAGTGAAGCCTGGAGTTTATCTAGCAGATACGTGACAGATAGATCATGGATGACTCTTTCATTTATACTGCTGTGTTATTTATATCTGTGCTGCTGAGTATTAACAACCTGGGCCAGTTCAGTCAAAACTCATGACAAAATTGTACCTTAGACAGTAGATCAGTAAGAAAAATTTTATGGCTAAATGGTAAACTTGAAAGTATTTGAGTGCAGCATTCTGGCTAGTTTCCTTTAGTTTTGTGTGTAACGGTTTGAGCTCTCAGGAGGGACTACATGTTCTCACATAGGTTAATAATATCCTTGAACAATTACTGCTGAGTATAATTTCTGTCCCGACATAAATTTATGTGGTAGCTTGAAGCTATAGATCTCAAATAAGTAATGCCTTACAGGATAGAGGAGTGGAGTTGAGTCAAGTGGCCGGCTGTACCTCATAAAAGCAGCCGCTATCAACACAAGTATAAATTCACAGCTGAAAAATAAATTGTGATGTTGTATCTCTTTAGTCAAAACTGTGTCACAGGAAATTGTGTGAACTTATAAAAAAAGGGTAGAACATGTCTCCTTTGAGATGTTCAACATAACCAAGGAGAGTTTTCTTTTTACATTGCCACATATTGTGTATTTACACATGTAGTTCATTTATATTTATATATAACCCAGAAGACTTCAACAGTGCTTGTTTTTTTTAGCTGTAGGCTAGGACAGTTTCCTTCAGAGAGACTCTGTGTGTGTAAATGTTTTCCGGGACACAACATTTTCTCAGGTTAATTGAGGGCTTGTGCTTTCTCGTTATCTGTTCTTCACAAACAAACAAGGTAATCCTTTTATCACATACTGCTTATACCATCCTACTCTCTCTGTACCTGGACCGTCTTACTCAGAGCTGACAAATCCAAGACCCTCAGCTTCCTCTCACCTGGCCTCTCAGACAATCTTTGTTAAATCCGTCTGGCCTGTCTGGTGAGAGTGAGACGTGCACTTCTCGAACTCGGGTGAGAAAGCGGCTCACTCATCTAAGACCTCAAAGTCCAGACTAATCGACTTACTCCCGTGCTCAGAAAGGCACACCAGTGTGTCAGTCTATTGACTGAAAAACAACCCACGCCAGTTACTCTGTTTGCTGCTGCTGATGACAGGTGGTAGGGGTGCAGTGCACCGAGGCAGAACCGCTGTGTACCACACCTTCATGAATTTAACAAACACCAAGTCACGGCGTGACTAACAGCAGGATTGAAAAGCATATTTGCTGTGCTAATAACTAGACTAAACAAAGCTGATCTTTTGGAAAAACTCATCCTCCTGAGTTTTGTACAAAAGTGTTGTTACTGTCCTTGTAAATAAATATATATTTTAACACCTGGAAAGCAAAAAATGCCAGTTTATTTGAATTTTATTTATATAGTCAAACAGATATATTACCAAAAAAATGTCTCTAGGTGCTTTCCAGAGACCCAGATCATGACCCTCAAGCACTTATGACATGAACAATGGCAGGTTTAAAAACTCCCCTAACAGGAGAAAAACTTTAAAGCCAAACAGTGACAGGAAAAAAAACCCCAAACCTCCCCTTTAAGAGGGAAAAGCCTTGAGGAGCACCTGGATCATAAGGGGGCACCATCCTGTCAAAGGCTAACCAGGTAGAGCAGGGAAAGGGAGATAAAAAAGAGAGCATGAAGAAGAGAGACAGAGGATAGCCACAGATATATAAGACAAAATACATTAAAAGTCATTATCCATTATAAACCATATAAACAGGTGTAGAGAGACACTGAGGTGGTCTGGAGGGTGGGTGGGAGCCCAGTTGTTGATCTACAAACACATCAAAGTACTTTTGCATGACTTAAGCACCTTTGACTTAAAAAAGATGGTAACTACTGCCTATTGTTCTTAAAAAGCAACTAAAAGCAGATTATGTTTGTTTCTTTTTCTCTTTTTACATTATTTTATACCGTGCATGCAGTGGCTGAAGCGATTGGGACGTACGAGTTCGTGAAGGTTGTTCAGTAACTGCAGATTTGTCCGTCCACTGGTCCTCCCGTCCTCCCCCCGTCCACATAGCGATCATCTTAATATCCAAAATCTGCACGAAGAAGCAAATGCATCATGTGCTGCTCTCCTCAGTGAGGCACAGTATGAAGCGGTTATTTTGACAGATTATGCATTATTCTACAGCAAGCTGTAACGTGTATTACATTATTAATGTGCGTTTTCATCATCTCCCCCCTGACAGGAACATTGACCTGTGAAATGCATAGCATTTTTCTGATGACTGAAAGGAACATGATTCCCTGTTTTGTCCCATTACTTCACTGCAAATGCCATGCGAATAGAAACTAATTCCATTCCTTTGGGATCTGCTTGTAGCGACGTGTCATTTCCAAGACTGGAGCATTGTGAGCTAAAGAGGGGGACCTTTTTAAAAGCCATATCAGCATTAACGTACCGTGCTTAATCCAGTTTTTATCATGCTTCTGTATTTATGGTCTAATTAGTTTACATTGTCAGTCACAGCAAAATATTTTATCCCAGTCTACAACACATTTTTAAGCTAAAGCATAAGCTGACATGGACACCACCATGTTGTCACCCCGTGATTAATGCACTGCTGTTTTCAAGGCTCAAGTTTTTTATTTGGTTGTCGTCATCTGGGGGGTTTTGCAGCCAAAAGTGACAAACTTTGAATGAGCCAGATGAACGCTAAGTTTTTCCTATGCTAGTCATAAGTTAAAAGCAACTCTACATTATCGAGGAATTGCTAGTCTGACTCTCTAAAACATTTAATCCGTCACCATCAAATGTTGGAAACCCTCCACCTGTCAGAAATATTCAGCAATGCAAGCTCTACCCCGAAGGTATGGGATACCCTAAAATGTAATATCTTACTGCAGAGGTTGTTATGGGAGGCTAAAATAATCCAGAAACTTTTAGCATCCCCTGGTTCCCCTGGTACAAATAGAGGAGAGTTGAAAAGTGGCTCCCTAGTTCCTGGAAAAGGTTCAAATATGGCATTTATTTATGACGATGACCCTGACAATGTCTTTCACACAAACGAATGTTTCAGCCCGTTATCACAAAAAGGTTCATCCACATGTCTGAAACGCAGTGCTGCCACAAGAAATGTGCAGAAATTGTGAGAAATAACATTTCAGCAGGCATTTGTTTTATAAAGTAAAATTAAAAGTTAAAGTCTTTACACAATATGGAATTGTGTAGGACTTGTAATTGGTTCTCCTTGTGAGAGTAAACACACGAACAGATGAAAGTCACCCGTCTGTTCCCTCGACTGTCACCATCAAGTAAACCCTACACCAACATTAGATCTAGTTTTACTTCTTGAACACCTTACTTCTCACAGTCTTGACTGTAGTTGCTCGAATAAAGACTTTTTTTTCTGACCCGAGCTGGTTTTTGGTGAATTTTTGGCCATTAAGCTTATTTGGTACATCAACGAAACTAATGGCAGCTCCGCCTCTGTCTCACCACAACACTGGTCACGCGCACGTTCATGCATGAGATGAGTTTATGTGATCACCACGAAGTTTAGGGAGCAATGAAGCCCAGTTGATTGGAAGAAAGACATAACTTCCTGTATTTTTCCCGGTGTCTCAGCCTCCAGGTGACAGATACGTCTCACATTCCTCTCAGAACATCTTAATTATTCCAAAAAAATGAAACAAAAAATGCTTTATGAAATTATCATCTGATCAGCCTTTAAGACCTGGTTTAGATCTTACGGTCAAATGTGCTGTGTGAAATCTGCTCAGAACCGGACAGCACTAATGCGAGGTCCAGATCCAGACCTGATCACTCAGGATCCATTTGAACGCTGTTGGGACGAGAGGGACACATGTGTCCACATTCTCTTCATAGTCTCAACACAAAAGCATCTTAGGATGGATACAGGCACTGCTTAATAAACTAAACGTAATAAACTAACTTCATGGACTTGAGCAATAACTCGATTGATTATGCTCATGAATTACCACAATTAAGCTCTTTGTTGTTCTATTTCTTCTTTGCATTCACGGCTGATTTTTTTTTTCGATTAGGTAAATTTGTGCAGGTTTGTGACGGATCTTTATTTTCTCGTTATTTTTAGCTTCCCTTTTCCTGAGTTATGCCCATGTATTTTCAGCCTCTATCTTTAGCAATTAAAATTACACATCTGGTGTTTACAAGTGGAAATTACACGCGTGTTTGGCGCGTATGAAGGTCCTCATTCATGAAACATGAGCACAATGAAACTCTCTGTAAACTGTTGGCAGAACAAATTTTACCTGTGTTTTCTAAACTTTTGACAAACAAAATCTACTCCTGACTTTGACCACACACAGAGCTTTGTGTAAATGAGAAGTGCTCATTCATATTGGATGTCAGGCAATATTTATAAGGTTTTATATTATTTTCACACTATGCAAATAAACACGGGGATAAATTAGAAATCAAAGAATTAAGCATAGTTCAGGAGCCGCAGGTGAACACCAGCTAAAATAGGAATTTGTTCCCATTTAAGGAAAAAAAAAACAAGACAGAAAAAAGAAAGCATGATATAATGAGTCTTAAAAGTTCTTTTTGTCTTCATTGATTTATTGGAGCTACGAAAGGAGTACAAAGTTTGTGGGCCTACAATCTGCAGTCAAGGAAATTATTTAATTCCTTATTTGTTTCTTAAAATGTGTTTTAAAGCAATACATCCCCTGGCTGCCACAATGCATAGCGATATAAATGATATAACACACAATACAAGTATAAAGGTATCCTGGGACTTTGCTGAGTCGTCTGTTTCCATCAGGTATATATCCTGAGAAACAGGTCTCCAGTTATTGAGACAGTACAGTTGTCTCCAGAAGAGTTTTGACAGTGTAGAGAAATACATTTCCCATCCCCCAACTTTATATGACACCTTTTTTTTGCTTCACCTCTCCAGTGCTTCATTAGACAGAAGACATGACATTACCTGCATAAGTCACTTTTTGTACCTCACCTGTCCCTGTCACATATGCTGCTTTTGCTGACAGAGCAAAATAAAATCCTTATTTTTTGCTCTACTTCAAGCTCTCTTGCTTTCTTTTAACAAGGAGTCAGTATTCATTTTGACCAAATGTGGATCTGCAGGTTAATTTATGCTCATTAATGATCAATAGGAGTGCTTTTATCTGTAAGGGAGTGATTCTATCCAAAAACTAAACACTTTCTTTTGATTAAATCCGAGTTTTGTGTGTCTTTGGTGAATTCAGAACAGGTTTTTTTTCTTTGTAAGGAGGCAAATTATAATCAATTCACATATTTCCATAAATTTTATAAACGAGGCAGAAAGAGCGGGAAAGTCAGACCCATCATTCACAACATTTGGGAACACCTTTTAATTCCAGGTGTGAACCCAAGGTTTTTAAACTATGATTTGTCACTTTTTTTTTTCCAGCCACATCTTTCTGAGCCCAGTAAAATTTCTAGGTTGTTTCTTTCTTTCTTTCTTTCTTTTTTCCCCCCTGATTTATTTGCAGTAGCTTGGGGAGCAACAGAGCAAATGGACTTCAACAATCATTAATTTCTCAGGGGAGGAACGGGAGGATCTGGGAGATCTGAGTTCCTAGCTACACCCCTGGAAGCCAGCAGCTTCCTAGAAGTATTACATAACAGGAAGACGCTAGTTTTTCTACAAAAGCCAAGGTGTTTTTTGGGGGGGGGGACAAACTTTGCTTTATGAACAGATAAGACAATTGAGCGTTTGAAAATTAATTTCTCTCCCGTCCACCACACACGCGCACACACACTCCTCCTCTCTCTCCCTTTCTCTCTCTCTCCCTCCTCCCCTCCCACCCAGTCGCTCCCCTCTGACTACACTTACACTGTACACACACACACACACACACACACATGCATACACACACACACTCACACACACTCCCCTACCTCTCACACACACGGACGCCTGGACGCTGCAGCGTTTTTCAGAGAGTGTTTCCAACCCTGGATGGGAGGGAAGAGGCGGGAGGAATGAGATGATGTCCAAATCCTGACCGTATTCATTATAAGAAAGAAAGAAAAAAAAAGAGAGGCAGAGAACTGTGATACAATATACAGATCGAATGGATCGGCGGTCCGTTTGCGAGCGCTAAAACCCGGTCAGAGTGTCATTGCAGACATGGGTCGCAGCGGTACGGCACCTCTCGCTCAGCTCCTTGGGGAGTGTTTTCACTGTCAGTCCTTCAGCGCTGGAAATGGCGTTGTGATGCTGAGCATGGAAGACGCAGCGGAGGCGGATGCCAGGGAATAAAGAAATATATGATCACCTGTGCTTTTCTTTGGGGTTGGATTTTTAGTAGCGGTGGACAGTACCATGGTGAACTACCAGAAATACATTACTGTTATGCAGCTGGCTCTGGGGGTGACCGCCTCCAACAAAGAGCATTGTCTTCCACCCAGGAAGCGTATGTGGTGAGTATCAATCTTTGGTGCGGATGATGGGGATGCTGATGCTGATGCTGCTGCTGCTGATGATGATGATGATGCGATGCAGGTTGGGAGAATAGGAGGGGAGCTATATGAGCCGAACCGTCGCCTCCCATGTCTCGTGAAAATAATGAACCAAAAAAAAAAAAAATGCGCCCGGCTCACTCTCCGAAATGACATAATACTCCTGTTAGCCACTGCAGCCAGTCTGCACCATGTTGCAACCATCATAAACCTACTGTGCTAGATGCACACAGTAGGTAAGTCAACTGCTCCGCATGCTTGGAGTTTGTGTGCGTGCGTGCGTACCGGTACACGCGCCCGTGAATACAAGTGTCTCTAGCCACGTCCTTCCTCTCCGTTAGTTTGTAAAGTTGAATGTGTAGGATGGTGTCATAGCCTCATCATTGTTTCCTTTCTTTGCCTGTAACTTCATGTGCTTTAATGTACTGCCCGGCCCTCCACTGCACTGCTCTTGTCACTGGAAGTGTCATCACTGAGCTTAACCATGTGGTAAGCCATCATCCCTCCTCCTTAACCCCACTCTGGTCCTCACTGCTGTGCTGTAACTCATGAATAAAATCTAAAGCATGAAACATGATCCTGTCCTGTTTTTATTCCCTTCTCTGCAGCCAGGCCTCTGTGTACCTCTCATAATCATGCCTATTAAACATTGTTTATCCATACTCTGCCTCCAGCATGTGTTTTGGTCTGGTCTATCCACCTCTTCTGTGTCCTCATTACTCTGTGTGCTACATTATATTGCAGTGACCACCTTTCACTCTCTGCCTTTCCCTTCCTGCGGCCTTGTCCATTTGTTTACTTCAAGGCGGCCCTCTTTTCAGTCTTTTTTCCTCCCTCTGACCAGATTTCTGTCGGGTCTGCTCCATGTGAGATACACTATCCCTAATTACAACTGGATAAATGTCATACTTGAAAGCGAAGATTGTTAATTAGGAATCGGGGGTGGGGTGAGGGGGTCGATAATGCTCTGATTGCAACTTGCACAGAAGCAAAATTTATCTCAAAGCTTGGATCACGCTGGCCAGGCTTTGTTGTCTCAGCGGCTCAACTATTGTCATGAAATCTTTATCATAAACTATTTGTGAGAATTAGGCGAGGACAAAGCACATGATGTTAAAATGAGCGATCATCTTTGTGCAGATACATTTGCAAATGTAAAGACATCGTAACCCTATAGTTGGAATTTTAGAGCATTTAAAATTTCTATAAAACATTTGTATACTTATATGATGTAGTATGGTACTCCTGTGGCGGTTTCTTGTATTTTTTTTTTTTTTTTTTTAACTTAAAGAACTTAACTGCCATCAGGAGAGTGATGCCACCGAAGTCAGAGTACAGCTGTAACCTCAGCAGGGGTCACCGGTTTATCACATGCAGTTTGTTAGTTCTCGACTCTTGGGTTGATCATAGTCTTTCGTTATTGGTCCCCAAGGAGACGATAAGAGATTTCACTCAGATTAAAGCATCATTTAATGTTTCATTTCTCATCGGTGTTTTTCTACTTACATCTCCTTGTTTAAGATGTCTGTGAAGGAAGCTTCAGTACATCTTGTTGTGTACTGACACACGAGGCTGAAGCAGCTCTGTAACTGCTGCAAGATCACTCTGTGCAAATAGAGCAATTCACTTAAGAAAAACTACGGTCCTCTACTGACATTTTGCTTCTAAGGACCATTTTATAAAGTCAATTTTATATTGATTGCATTTAAGATATTTCCATGTATTTTTGATGTTTCCTTTTCATCAAACCGTTTGTGATTATATGACAAGAAGTCAGTATTCAATCTTTGACAAAATATTACACTGAAGGTCTTTCTGATAGATTATCTGTCGGTATCATGTTTCCACAGACATCTCATTTGTATTTATCTTTAATTGGTGGGATAGCAGTTTCATCAAAAAGAGCAAGGTTGCTAGAACAGTTGGAAAATAAAGCAAAAACTCAGGAACATGCATTTGAAAATCTTAATATAATACAATCATTCATAATGTCTTGAAAAACTGTAGGTTATGAAGTTAATAGCCCAGCCAAGCTTACCCATTCACTTCACAATTATTATAATAATGAAAGAGGGTCTAATTCCTCTCACACTCGCAATAATTTCCATCGGTACAGAATGTACCAAACCAATCACAGGTTTTATAGAAGGGGGTTTTACAAGACTGTTCATGAACAAGTACTTAAAACATGCTTATAACACCTCGGATTAATACGTTTTTACTGTAAATCGACAACAATCATTCCCCAGGGTTCCTACTTCACTGCACGCCATTTTAAACATCTTTGTTGACAATAGTCTGGTTGTCTCTCCGCCCGTGTCACATGCTTCATTTCTCTGATTGATTGTGTGACTATCCAGAGTCGTCCAGAGGTACCTTCTCCTCCATCTGCTGGTACTGGCCCCATGGAAATCAAAGTTGAATCCAGAGGAACCAGACTAATCATTTTTATCCAAGAGGATGGCTGGTCAGGCTAGAAGTTATCAGTTTGTACTTTTAAGAGATCAGTCAGTAACAACTGCACACCTGTAGATCCAAAGAGTTATGTTAAAGACTTGTGACGTGGAAAGCCTTCTCATTCCTTATCAAAAAGCCAGAGTAAGATTTTATCAATACGTTTGTACAGCTGACTTATTACTACAGACTGTAAATATCACAAATTGTTCCTGTTGTTGTATTTGCTCTAAAAATTCTCAGTGACATGTCTCCCAAATATGTTGCAGCAGAAGTGAAGCACAACTAATTCAGCTTCCATTTTAGTTATAGTATTACAAAACAGCCTCTTTATAGGATGTGCCATGCATGGAAACCCTAGTCAAATGTCATTTAGTTTTTATAAGACGAGCAGACAGACCGAGGGCATATGTAATATAAATCTGTAATACGCCGCAGTCAAGCGCATAACATGTTTGGATTCTTAAACATATGAAAATCATCATTTGGCACTGACGCAACATCCACATTATTGTAATATTTGTTTCTGTCATTCATAAGCAGTAGTTGTAGCATCACAAGTCACACAAACACACACTAACACACCCAGCCCTCCAGCTGCCCCCTGGTGCCCCATTTATCAATTATTTGAGTTGTAGTTTTTCAAAAACATGCAGGGAGTGTGTGCAGATGGTTGTGCTGTACTGTTATGTAGTGCCGAGGCCTTGTGGGATTTTGTTTTGTTTTGTTTTGTGTTCATAGACGCTCACATAAATGAAGAACCTGTGAAACGTGTGTCTGACTGTGGTTCGGTCTATTGATAGTATCAGCTGATTATCAGAACAAGGTCAGCAGGGTACAACTGGTAGGTGAGTTTCAGGTCGGGATCCCGGGGATCACGCTTAAATCCTGCGTCATGTCTGATGAAATCCAGCACACACCTGAGAAATCCCTTTATCGTTAGCATGCAGAGCAGAAAAAATGACATTAACATTTCAGAAATATAGATTAAATGTATGATTTATGAGCTTGGGTAATTATCTGAGGAGCAGAACCTCGTCGTGTTTTTGCAAAGTGTTCAAAGGAAGACGTTCAGTCGTCTTAGCCTTTTTACCTAAGTCATATTGATAAATACAGAATTTAAAATCAGTTGGATTGATATGAAGATTTTATGCAAAAGAGAAACAGATTGAAATATTCTTTTAGTTCTTTCTCTGCATTTGCTGGGTTTCTTTTTGATATAATTGCACATGTCTTTTATAATCTCACAAGAAGCTGTAATAACAACTTGGAAAGGTCCCTTGCGCTACAGTTTATTGGATTTTCTACATTAACAAGTATATATATTTCAAACAGATCCAAGACACGATGTGGCACAGGCTTGAATTAAAAAGATAACAAATAAAAGAGCATTTGAATTTTTAATATCGAAACAGCTCACTATTCAAATATCCCATTTTGGGTGGCTTTTTCAGTGATTGCAGCTTTAATTCTGTCCCCTTTCTGGTCAAATCGTCAGAGCAGCTTCCTGTGCCGTTGCTATCACAGTGTGCGGCGGCGAGATTACACACTGCTCTGCCTGAACACTTACACCATTCACCTACAGGGAACTGCGCGTGCCACGTGCACACTCATCAGAGGAAGAGCAGCTCCGTTTGCCTTTGATGAAGGCAGAATAGCAGCAGCAGCTCTCTAAATTAGGATTAGTCTTTGCAAACAGATGTTCCCTTTGCCTGCAGTCTTAAAAACCCATTCCCTTTTTGCGCACAGACAAAGATTTGCATTAACCTTAGTGAACTTCACACTCTGTTGCAAGCCCGCAGGGAAGATACAACAAGTTTATTACGTTTATGTAACGCCTCATTTTATACTCACCTGCACCTTCCTTCCCAAAAAAAAAAATATGTATATTCCTTTGCTCTCGAAGTACATGTGTTTATGTGCTTGTGTAACATGCTGGAGAAGATTTCTGCTTTGGGTAAATGTATTAGCACTGGTCTAGATGGGAGGAATGGAGCGTAACATTGCATATTGACCTGCTGATTAAGCAGCAGTCGTTACTGCTTGAGCTAATCGTAGATGGCTCCTCCTGGCAGCCCGATGGACAGTATGAAGTCCTGCGATTGATCGAAGTGTGTGTGCGCTCCCCATCCTCTCTTTGTGTTAGTGTCAGGCATCTGCTCGATCTTATCTGTGAACAACATTATTATTTTCTGTCATGGTCATCTGGCCATCAAAGGTCTTGGCATTGATCTTTTTCCAATTAACTTTTGAAATGGATTTTCTTTGTTCAAGCACTCTGTAGACGGTCCAAGACTTCCACACATTCCTCATCTCAGGGCCAAGCAGACACTTATTGTTTAGTGTGCCACACAGCGAGTGTTTAACCTGCTGCTTAAAACAAAGAAGCAAATAAAGGGCCAAGACTGCTATAGAAGCAGTTTTTGATGAAAGTGGTATACATACATATATATGTGTGTGTGTGTGCGTGTGTGTGTACTTGACTTCAGAGGAGATGAAACGAGATCATCATACACTGAAACTGTGCTCAGAATTTAAAGTCAGAGAAGAGCTGCCTTTGATTTTTAAGAAAGTGTTTGCTTTCTCAGTGAATGATAGATTAGAAGAATGACGCCTCCCTTAGATCTTCCAACACGGCAACATCCACTCCAGGAGACACCTGATGTTGGTAGCAGAGCTTTTAAACATTTAGCAGGTGGTTTTACCTGAGTGTCCCAATCAGCCAAGATACACTCACCACTCTGCAAAAACTAGAACAAAGTCTAGAGTAGCATCCTCTCACAGCAGCTCTGGTCAAACTGTCTTTGTGTGGGTGTGTGTGTGTGTGTGTGTGGGTGTGGGTGTGTGTGTGTCTACGGGAGATTTTATATCGAGCTTTCATGGATTACCTGCTTCATGGATTTTTACAGGTAATTCTAGTAGTTTTTAACATTTGTTAAGATAAGCGAAAGCCGACTGAGCTTCCCAAAAATCAAACAATGATCAGAATAAGACCCCGAATGCAGTCAAGTCAAAGAGGAAAGCAGGAGAATAATTGTGAGCAAGAACAAGAAGGTTTAAACCATTTTTTCCCCTTTGATCAGTGATCATCATGGGGAGTGTGAGATTCCCTGGGAAGTAAAATGGATGAGCTTGTAGCATTAATAAGGAGACAATAAGAGTACTGTATTCTTCAGGATGTGGCTGGAGGAGCACATTCTGGACTGTAATGCCTCTTTGTGTGACTTTTCACAATAAAAGGTAGGACAAAACCTCAGAAAGATAGACAGAAAAGAGAGCAGGAGTGGTCACAGCACTTGTTAACAACAGACAGCATGATCCTGGACATTACGGTACTGTGATGGAGAGACTCTTAACCCAATGTTGAACTGTTGGCTGAAGGTTCCTGTCCACGCGGTCTCCTGAGCTGATGCTACATGTGACATCTTCATCACAAAGTTGCCAGACAACAAACACAACACACCAATATATCCACGATGATCTCTGAAGATTTGAGCCACACCTCTCTCTCTCTGCTACCCTTCCTATTCTCTGACAGTTTGTCAGATATCCTTTTAATGTATTTATTTACTGTTGTTCGGTTCAGCTCAATCCAACAAACCTTAGCAGGTGTGTAGCTGCTGAATCAAGAGCATCAGAAATATTACAGGAAGTTTTAGAGAACTCTGACACAAGTCAGATCATGCAAACAACATGTAAGCTGTAACTATGGAAAGCTAAGGACACCATAAAGGCTGTATCAGCACTAACTGGCCATCCAAACGAAAAAGACTCTCTCTTGGCTCCTTTTTAGCTTATCAGCTGGTCACCTGGCCTCTTCTGGCTGAGAGTGGTAATCTATATGAAATCTATGACCCTTGCTCTTAAGAATAACAACCAATCAAAGATTAAAGGTAACAACCTGTAACCGTGAAGGTAAAGTGTTCCCCTAAACTCAACAGTTCATGAGTATGCACCTTAAAATCATAAAACAGTCTTTGGCAGTCATTGGGAAGTGCTAAAAGACATATAAATGTCTTTCATTTATATGTAGTTATAGCCTATATAGTCTAGATGTAGGTACAGCCTATATGAAAGAGATATTGCTATTAAATCCTACTCTGTACATATCTGAGCTGGCACTATGCTACTTTGAGCCTTTGTAGCCTGAGATCTTTTATCTGAAATCCATCTCAGAATCAGCATCCAAGAAATGAGCTTTTGAACACGCAGGACTACAGGCCTGTGATGCAGTCCGAGCAGTTTTTCTCATTAATCATGTTCACTGAATTGTTTATGAGAGCGATCTGATGTTGGCTATGACTGGCTGCATGTACTGTTGAATGTTTTTACCCTGCACTTCCAGACAGCTAACCTGTTAGTCTGCCTCACATGAATTTATGAATCATCGCAAATGGGTGACATTAGCTTAGTTTGTACCTTCAGAGCCTCAATGTTGAGTTTCTAAACCTTTGGAGCTCCTCAGGCCAGCTACTGAGCAGAGGTCCAGCATCTCTGAACCACACTGGATAGACAGAATGCTTCGATGTTTTAAGAAATCCAAGAACCACAGGAGACCAATGTGGTTAGTGTGTAATCCTTTCTGAGATGAATATTTTGGTTGATTTGCTTTATAGCAAACACAGCACATTACGCAGCAATTAAGAGACAAACACGTAAACCACAAAGGGAAGGGGGGGGGCAAGTAGGCTTTAATGTGTTCAGTGGGGTTTCAAAAGTACTATTTAAGTGTGTCATTTGTGAAGAGTACAACATTTCCTGGGAGTATCGGAGACAGGTCTGCCAAGCGCGTCTCGTCCCCACATCTCAGCATGACCCAGCTACATTTTGGCTGCTGAGGTGCTCAGATCTGCCCGGGCGCGCTGTGTTTAAGGCTGCAGTCAGCTCTGCAAAATCAAATCCAGTGATCTTTAATACAGTCTGATTTTTTTGTAATGCTTCTACATCCGGGGGCTAACAGTGGCCTTTTCAAGATCGTGACCACTGCTTTCCTCGTGGTCATCTTCAGTCTCGCCCATGCCACTATGTCCTGACCTGTTTCCAACCATGTTTGCCGTGTACCCTGATGTTGTGTTGTTGTGTTTCTCTGTCGTTCTCCTCTTGCGCTGACCAGGATTCACCCCAGCCCGACCGCGGGCTCAATCACAGCAGCCTCCTCTGCGAGCACCAATCAGGGCAAACCATCACTCCGCCGCATCAAGGGTCGCATCCACAGGAGCAAGAGCCTGGACAGCATCGATCTCCTTGACTCCAATGTGAGTAAACTGACTGGCATGCAAACTCAGCTGTCATACTGAACAACAATAACATCAAGAAAAAAAAATTCTCAGCAACCTGATATTACGCAGATTGTTTTTGACCGACAGCACAAAACATTTGTAGCAAAACAAACAGGCAGAAATCTATCGATGTTTGTCCACTGATACACAACATACCTACACATACCTATCTAAAATCTCCAAAACATTTATGGCATATATGAGGAATTTGAACATCCACCAAAATTGAACAATACTAAACCTAACAACAATATTGCACATAAGCTGCACTTGTAAATAACAGTTAAGACTTGTTTTTTTGCAAATGATTAACTGTCACCAATTGTAAATAAACTTGTAAGCTCTGCTTATGTGGGGTAATATCTGTACAGGGAGCAATAGACACAGAAAAGTGCATTTTGCAAGTACGTACATTTCATATTCTGAAACGATTTTCTTTTTCAAGCAAGTCAGTACTGAAGAAATATAGTAATTCACACTCCTAGAAATCTCTGCTCATGTGCCATGTTGAGTAAACTTGTTGCGTGGTCGGCGAGTCTGACGCTTTGGGACGTCTGTTGTTGTCCCCGTCGTCATACCAACGAATTGAATCTCTTCTAGTAGCAAAAGGCTGCAGAAAACTAGTCTATATCTGCAGCCTCACAAATGCAGAGCACACCAGATTCACACACAACCTCTGCCACTCCTCTCCAGCCTTTGTTTCTGAGGCTCATGTTAAGCTATGACCATTAAGTCAGGTCATATGGATGAAATCTGCATAACTGTAAATCAACTGGCTGATACCCACGTTAAAGCCCGAAAAGTTTTTGATGCAAGAAATGCTTCTAAAGCAACACAAACGCACTCACAAGTCAGTTTTGGTAATGCTTGACTGCACCTCATTCAAAGCCAGCGAACAGGAAGATTAAGGGTTGGACAGATGCTACAGTCCTCGTGCAGCCAGTCCAGGTTCGAGATCTGGCTTGTGGCCTTTTTCTGCATGCCTTCTCCTACTCTCTCTTCCACTATTACTCCAAAAAGAAAATCTTTTCAAAAACATATAACGTGCATTTGCTTGCAAAATACAAATTTATCAGAAGGTTCTGTACACTCAGGATTTAGTCACAGATATTTGGAAATATCTGCAGCATTCATGAGGCTTGATATCACTGATCGTGTCCTTTGGCTATGCTGTTGCACTTCTATCGCAAATTTTGATGCAATATATTGCAACGTAGTGTAATGTAACATTCTTGCATCCCTTGTACTGTTGGCACACGTCTTTACAACAGCAGCTTGTCATCTGAGGAATCTAAACTAGTAATGGTATCATGGATAGATTTTAAATATTAGTTTTATTGTTAATATTTGCTCAGTGGAAGTCAAATTTGTTGTCCTTTTTGTCGGTTGTTGTTTTTAATGTTATGCTAAGCTAAGATAATCTAACCACCTGCAAGTTGCATCCTGAACATGGCGTAGCAAATACGGGAGTATCAGTGTTCTCATGACTGCACGCTTAATCTGTTTTCAGGTGAAACAGGTCAGAGGACTGATGAAATGTTGCAGTTAATGTGATGCCAACGTATCAAAATGATTACTTTTTGGATTTGGGATGTACTGCATGGGTTGCTAACATGAAATGCGATTCATTTCACGGGCGCACCTGCACACCTTACATAAATATCCATTTTCAGCGAAAGACTTGTTAGCCCTTGAATATGCCCAGACTGAATTTCAGCGGTCAAAGATAAGCTCTCATCTTGAGATTTAAATGGTTAAAAAAAGAATGACCATAAACATGATTTTTTTCTCTCTTTTTTTTAACGTTACAAAAGCAGAGATAGAGAGCTCCGGTGTAAATAAACCGGAGCAAACACAGTTGTGAAACTCACACTCAGTAAACCTTGTTGTTTGCAGACAGAGCAGTAAAGTGCTGGAGGGGCTCGGTCTCGGGGGGATTGTGTCATGTTGACAGCTCAGCTATGACCTGACTTTGAATTCAGCTCTAACACTCCATCTCATTAAAACATATCACAAACCCCTGAGCCGGTTGAATTATTGATACCCGAATCGGTCGGTATTAGTCATATAGGCTTTTGAGAACGTGAGAGTTTTTAATGCTCCTAGGGTACACGCATTAAATTTTCATAGTTTCTTTTGCTGCTTTGCAGTTGCTTCGAACTGCTTAAGCTACGGTTCACGCCATTAAAAACAAAGAGCTA
The DNA here is from genome assembly GCA_028564865.1 of Zenarchopterus dispar. NCBI lineage: Eukaryota > Metazoa > Chordata > Actinopteri > Beloniformes > Zenarchopteridae > Zenarchopterus > Zenarchopterus dispar. Next base: position 5,486,358 of record JAOWBL010000021.1, on the reverse strand, counting down.
CAAACCCATTTCCAACAATGTCATGTAAAAATGTGAATAAAATCGGAACAGATTAATGAGAAAACCATTTACAAGTGTTATAACTGATTGAAATATGACACACTCAATATTTCAAATTTCGAGACTGAGAAATATGAAACAGCTCCACATTTTATAAATGTCTTTACAGCTGCATGTTTACTGCTGTGTTGCATCACCTCCACTTTTAACAACACTGTAAATGTTTGTGAACTGACATGTCCAGTTGTTGTGGCATTAAGAGTGAGCTGTTCTCCCATTCCTGCTTGATAAAGGATTTCCGCTGCTTTATTAGTTTGTTGAGGTGTTGAACGCTGCATCGCAGCAGTGTAGTCGTTGACACTCACAATGAGGCTGGAGCCTTTCAGTGGGGAGTTTGTGTGTTTTCTCAGTGGCTGGTGTGGGTTTTCAGCAGGGGATCAAGCTTTCCCTGCAGTTCAAACACACCTTAAGTCAACTGGTGAGTCTGCAGCAGTGAATGTGAGCGTGCGTGGTTGTTTGTCTCTGTGTGACCATGTGACACACTGGCGACCTGTCCGGGGTATAACTTCTGCTTGGTGGCAGCTGGGATAGGCTCCAACACTCCTGTGACCCTAAACAGCATGAAGGGGAAATGAATGAAAGGCTCAAATGTTTCCAGTAGGTGAAATATCTGCGCGAAAGCTCAGTTTTGCACTCAGAGCCAAAATCCTGTTTTAATGCAAATAAAAACCCATCTGTTCTTAGTGAGCCAGCAAATACGACTTCAAATAACAAAACGGCGCATAGTGTTTTACACCATGCCATCATCTATTTAAGAAAAATGCAGACAAACTGAAAACAATAATATGGAAAATATTAAATACCACCTTATTACTTCCGTTGGGTTTGAGATGTTGCAGCCAGGTGCTGCTAATCATCAGCTGGTGTGTGGATCACAACAGGCACATATTCTGGTATTTGTTAACACAGTGAAAGACATTAACAGTTATTGTAGCGAGGCAATTCTTGTTGGCCATCAATGTGCAAAGGGTTATAAAAACACTTTCAAAACAATTTGCAGTTCAGCACTCGACTGTAAGAAGGATTATTCACAAATGGAAAGTACACAAGGCAGTTACCAATCTTCTCAGGAGTAGATGTCCCCAGCAAACTGACTCTGAGGTGAGACTGAGCAATGCTAGGAAAGGGGAGGAAAAAAAACAAAACAAGAGATACGTCAAGGACCCTGACAGTCCTCGCAAAACGTTTAACACTTTAAAGTCCATAACGACACAATTTTAAAAGAAAACTGAAGTACAGTTGGTTTGGAAGGGTTTCCATGAGATCTTTTGTGTTTAACAGAACATGGAGGCACAGCCGAGGTTCAGGAAACCTCAACAACAATGTCCTTTGGACAGGTAACACCAAAGTAGAGGTGTCGGGATTTTTAAAAAAAAAAGAAAAAGATTTCAAAAGAAATGCTGAAATCTGACCAGTGTGAGAGAATGATGAAGTCATACAGGAAATAACTATTTCAGGCAACAGCCTGTAAGATAGATGTGCAAAGTACTGACTCATGGGAGACTTGGTATTTCCCATATGATTTTTTAAAATTATTTTTATTATGATCTTACACACACATACACAAACACAAAAAACAAAGGATTAAAGGAGGTGCATCTAACCTTTGCATGAGACAGAATATGTGACACATCAGCACTAATGCATCTAATATCATCAATGGTGATTTTTGAATTGTGCATCAATAAAAATCTGGGCCGTCTTTATCCTATTTAGTCAGGAGGACACAAAGTAAATGATTTATGTGGAATTTAAATTTCAGATTTTGATTTATCACACCTCAGGCAGATTTTTTCATGTAAAATGGACTCAGGGTCAAAGAAGGTGGCAGCACATCTGGATCTTGTTTTGATATCTTTTACATCAATTTGATAGACAGGTTTTTTTTGTTTGTTTTGTTTTGTTTTGTTTTGTTTTTACAGTAAATGGTTTTCAAAAGTCTTCTTGATCCTATACTGATTTCCATTACTGAATTATATATATTTTGAATGTTTTGCTGAGTTAAGTTCATACATTTTAGTAGTAGTTTTCTGCCTAATCTTGAATCAACATAGAATTTTTAAAAATATAATTTCCTGAATTTTATAATTATATTTTATATATCATGTACCATAGTTGATAAATTTCCAATTTTTTTTTCCAGCTTTGTATTGAAAACCTCCTTTCCTCCATTTTCTGTGCTCTTTTTATCCTGTTCGGGGAGCTGGAGTCGGTCCCAGCTGTCATCAGGTGGGAAGCACAATACATACAGGAAAGGTCACCAGTCTCCAGAAACATTATTCTGAAACTAATTGCCTGCTCAGTATTTCACAGAGTGGTGAACCTCTTCTAACCATTACGTCTCTCAGGCTGTCTGGGACCCTCCTTTTTATAACCATTCATATAACTGGAAGATGCGTATTTGTCTAATTAGCTTTTAAATATTCTGAGAAGTCTTTACACTTTGAAATAAACCATATGGACACATATTACTTAAAGCATTTTTCTCAGATTCACTATTTGATTTGCAGTTTTTGTGCTATTTGCAAAAATAGAGAGCTGAAGGGAAAAAGGATAAATTTGTACTGTTTAAGCTTGTCTTTAACTCTAGTGAAAGTAAAGAGTGTAAGCTTATATTCTTGGTGCTGTGTGTTACAGATGCTGACTTTTCAGGGAGACTGTCTGCTCTGTGACGCAGTAATCCAACATGCTTACAGCTGCAGCGCTCATGCACTGATGCTGACCAACACAATCATGTTCTTTGTTTTAGCTCATGCTTACATTTGCTGCTTAGAAATAAAGACAGCAAAAATCTGACTAAGAGGAATGTCATCTGTGTAGTGGATGTTTGGTCTAGACGTATTGGATTATCACTTGAAGATGGTGCCACATGGGAAGTCTGAAGATCACCAGACTTTTAGCATTATGATTCATACTGAGTTTAGCGGCAACATCTGAATCAATTTTTAACAAAAGCGTAAATGGGGACTTTTTTGTAGTTAATTGTAAAAGTCAATGGATTAGAGATAAAACATTTGGATTATCCTTCTTTATCTTCTGGGGATCACGGATATGTGTATTAAAATTCCCTCTTCATAGATCATCTACTAGCTGAGGCACTGTACATCGCCAAAAGACAAACCTGACAACTGTGCTGCTTGTAGCCGATGAAAACAGCTGAAATCTCACAGTGACAGTGGACCACCTGACAGGCTGGCATCCCTTAAGCCGTGTCACTAGGACGGCTGAATGCAGTGATAAGATTGCAGTCCAGAGAGTTTAGCTTCACATATCAGTCCTTAAAGAAGTGACTTTTATGACAGCCCCAGGTGAAAACATGATGACAAAATCAACATTCAGCTCCCATCTAATAAATGTGGCATGAAATGGCACAAGGTTTTTATGATGTAATT
>JAOWBL010000021.1:5470124-5482806 GCA_028564865.1 Zenarchopterus dispar | reverse complement strand
TATATATATATTGTACAGGCTGTGTGTGCACTAGAGTAAAACTTGCTGACTTAACCGAACTCAAATGAAGCTGATGGAAGTAACGGTCCGCCTTACAATGAGTGATGAGACTGCAGGATGCTGAGCTAAGGAGCAGTTTCCATCGCATCCTACTGAAATGTCACAACAGACACAACACAGCTAGCGAGCTGCTGGATGGTCTGCCGTTATTTCTAACACACACACAAATATTCCACCTGTTTAAACAAACATGTGAAGATATTAATCAACTGAGCGTATAAATTGAGGTCCATGGCTATAATTTCCCATCAGCGGAGAGCTAAACAATCAATAGCAGTTGAGACTTTGTTTATATTGATTGCTTCTTTTGATTGCTTTTTTCTCCTGATAGTTCGGGGAGGACTTTGGCGTGTGGCCCACTCCTGCTGTCATTTGCGTTGGCAAGCTTTGCACTGGTTCACAGAAAGCTTGAATCAGACTTTAGTGCTAAGGCTGCAGAAAGCACAACAGAGATGAAGAGGGGGGGTTAATAACGGTCATCAATGCACACGCTGCCATAGTGTTGAGCGGGAGTTATTTCTCTGTGGTCAATGACGACACTTCATCCCATTTTAATGCTTCTGCTTTTACCGTTTTTAAAATTATTTTTTTAAAATGTATTATTTTTTTTATTTTTTTTACTGCTTTAGGGAAATTCATTAGTCCACCTGTTTTTGTATCATATAAACTTTTATTTGCTGTACCTCTTACACCACTTCTGTTGGGTATCGAAGCAATTTGAGTTTTCTCTTATGTTCTAAAAATACGATTTTGTAGACAGATGGTGTGAAGCAGTAAATGCTCATCTTTGCTTTGGGATTTTATGTTCTTTGCAGAACGTGTTTGGTTGTGTATCAATGGGAAAGCATACTTCATATGTCTTTTTTTTCTTCTTAAAGCATCTTTTTTTTCCAATGCAGTGTGTTTCCTGCACTCTCAGCTGCTTTGAAAAATGTTACAGGCATGTTTTCCTGCTTGTGCGTTAGCCAGGTGAGCTGTAGGGAAGCTAAAATTGTATCAACAGGAGCAGACTAAAGCAGCTAAGATGAAAAGCACAATTAAATTAATTACTCCATAACAGATCAGGGTCAGTCACCAGCTGGGGATGAGGTTTGTACTGGTCAAAGTCTTAATCTCTTATTAGTTCTGCTTTCCTCGTTCCACTAGTCCAATCCCATGCTTGGCTACAATCTGCCATGAACAGAGGCACTCCCCTCTAGTCACCAAAAGAAAAGAAAAAAAAAAAAGCCCCAACGTAAGCATTTATTCGCTTAGTCTTGGAAAAGTGCTGCAGATGCATTTACAGAGACAGCAACTGCGGCTGATATGCAACTAATATGCATATTCTAGTCTGTTGGAGGGAGACCGTTCTTATGTGAACGAAGACATGGAGGTGGGAGCTGCACCTGAGAGGGACACGCCACAAGGGCTGTGGAAAGACAAAAAAAGGTGGGAGGAGAGGACGGGTGTAGGGGATTTATCACGACTAGCCCTGTAGGAGGCCTTACTCGAGGGAGAGGAGGGGAGGAGGAAAGGGACTGTGATTGGAGCTACTGATTTTCTCTGACTGAGACAGGTCTGTTATGTAAGAAAAGCTTATTGGATGATTTTTTTTTTCTTTAGGTGATAGGCACCGGGGTGGGGGTTGGGGGTGGGCCGCCGGAGATGATTCAGTGATTCAGGGGTTTACATGTGACGCTGAAGCCGAGCTGACCATGCGTGATGCTCATGGAGGCTGTGTGTGTGAGATCCCGCAGGCTGTGGCAGATGTTGAGTGTATTTCTTGAGGCACTGACTCACAAGCAAGGTCTGTCCATGTGTCCACCGACGGGACATATGGTGGGTCACTGTGTACTGTGTGTATTTAAAATCATCATGTCATACATCATGTACCAATATGCCAACTCTGGAGCAGTGGCTTGAAATATATTTCTCATATTTTCTTTCGCAAAATGCCTAAAACCTTAAAAAGCAGAATATACTTCTGCGTTATTATTATGTTTTATAGGAATTGTGTACTTCTTGTTAACAAACATTATGTTGTTCAGACCATAAAGGGTGCAGCCTTGATTGCCAATGGACAATTTGAAGAAAATGACTCGTGCCTTTTTATTGTGTTCATGGTTGATCTCGTGTGGCTCAGCAACTACAAATCATCTAAACAGAGCAGACTCAAAGCCCCATAAATCCCAACAACTCTATTGACTTTCCCTCCTGAATCACAGCAAGAGGAGAGACCTGGACAGTAAGCACCACCCGCAGCTGTGGATTAGTGAAAACGTGACGCTGAACCAATACCACACACAACATCTCCCCTTAAAGCAATACAGCCTTTATCTATCTATACAGCAGCATGAAGAGCTCTTTATAGTTTTGGCTTATTCTCAAGGAGGGCTTGAAGCCCATGTGATCCCCCCCACCCCCCACCCTCTCATCTGAGCACTTGAGAGTGAGGTCAAGTGAAGGACTACCAGCAGGATGATGTAATGTTTGTAGGACTCAAGATGGTGGCCCTGTGAGGAAATCAAGCATGAAGTATGAAACACTGGGAAGGTTGTCCAACAAAACTGAATCAGTCACAAAGGTTTGGACGATCGTATTATTACATTTTCTTTTGACTGATTATCATGAGATGAACACATACTGTTCAAACAGAAGGAATGTAGAAGGATTTTTCATATGTATGTGTCGTTCATTTACATGATCTCAGAATTAATTATCACTTTCTTTCATTACCTAAAAGCTTGTTAATGAAGATTTTAAGGAAAATCACAGTTTTGGTTGACCAGTGATTCAAATTCCAAATGTATTCAACTGGTAATGAGAAAATACTCAGAAAAAGAGGAAATACTTACATTTAAGAAGTTAACTAAGCATTTCATCCCTATTATTATTATTATTATTAATATTTTTGCCATAATGTCATAGTTCAGAAACATTTAACCATCTGTTCAAGGAGATTATAGCATTCAAACTGCTCTATGATGTAAAATATCCCATTAGAGTCCAGTCACGCAAGATTGATTCAAGTCTGCAATTTAACATATCACAGAGGATCATTTCCAAAACACAGCTACATAATAAAACAGGCTTCTGTTTTAAAACACTGCAATGCAAGCACAAAGCCAAAATGCTTACGGTGTCGATTTCGAAGTAATTAAAGCAGGAAGTGTGAGTACCTTTTGTGCATTAAAACTTGCATATGTGGTGCAGCCTGTCATAGAGCTGGACAAGAAGGATATGTGTGTTGACGCCCTGGGAGGCACCATATGCTGTTTAGATTCAAGAGCATCCCACAACGGCGGAGCCGTGGGTGAATAACCCGACAACCCTACTCCTTCTTGTGTCTCCCTCTTCATCAGAGCATGCAACATCACTAGCCAGCAGGGGTTGAAATCATGCACTTCCACTCCTCTCAGTCTTGTATTCACACCACCATAAATAATTCTCTTTTTACAAATCTCCTCTTTTGAGGCTTGACACCATCAAGTTGAGATATATACTCTCTTTAAGCAGAATTCAGCTGAAGTCCTGCAGAGGGCAGAGTTTAACAACCTAAACCTTCAGGAATGCAGTGAAACGACCGTTTTCTGTGTGGACATTTGCCTTTGCTCTTGGAGATCTGGGCTTAGGTTAAGTTTTAGCTTTGTAAAGACAGAATGTTCAAGAAAAACCAGGATATTATTTTATAAAGGTGGGAAGGCCTTCCAGTGTAGTTTCACCGACGGTCAGCGCTCAGTTTAACCCCATCCTCATTTGATGAATAGCCCCCTTGCACTGTTCACTTTGTAAAATATGAGCGTGCTCTCCCTGTAGAGTTTGTCAATGAGTCAACCTGTAGATGTGATAAAAAATTAATTTTCAGTTGAATTGAGAGGGTGAGGTGATTTATAGTATTGTCTAGTTTGTTTCCGCAGTGCGGTAAATTACCGCTGGGTGATTTTTCTTCCTTTTTTTCTCCTGTCTCTTACTACTATCAGCTGCCCTCTATAAAACCCCAATGGTTTGGTCCATAGGGAGCGCCTGATCCAAGACCACCAAGACCTCCAGTTGTGTGTTACTTGCATCCTCAGCTGGGTTTCTTTCTCTCGGCTATGAATAGGTGACCTCTTATAATACAGTTTAAAGGTCCTGTTGATGGATTTGTAAAGATTACAGCCACTTGATTAATTTAGTTACCAACATGAGTCTCCCAGTATGGGTCTAAATCTGAATATGAGAGGAGCTTCAGATTATTTATTATTATTCAACACAGAAAATGAATCTGTCGTTTTCATCCGTGTGCAGAATCACCATTTAAGTGATCGGGAATCAGATGCTTTAAAAGCTTTTATTTCCCTCTAGCAGTTCAGCTCGACAGTCAACACCAAAATGTGGGATTTGAGCAATTGCTCAAAAGCAAAATCATTTACCTCTCCAGTTCACAGCTTAAAAGCCTCACTGTCACAGCACACATCAGCATTAACTGATTGGAATTGTTCATCTTTATTAGCATTTGTGACCCCCCCCCATCCTGGGATAAACATACTTAGGTGATTGCTTTGCTACTGTACATGAGTCGTTTGATCAAGAGAGGATTTGGATGCTGGTAGCCTGCTGTCATGTGATCCGCAGGCTTGATGTGTCCGAGTTCTTAGCTGTTGGTGGGAATATGAGACAGAGATTAAAGGTTCATTTTGGGGATCTTAAAAAAAAAATGTATTTCCTCCTGGTACATGGGTTGTGAGTTTAGCTTTGAAATTTATGAAACAGTAAATCCAGATTTGTGCTTCGTCAATCACATTCTGCACGCTCGCAGCATTACATGCGTTTTCCTCATTTTTGCATTCTCTGTAGCTCCACTTTATGATGCATTGTCTGTTTTCCTCATAATTTTATGAAACCCCAGACCCATGAAATTAATGCACTGTTAATTTCCTAGGTTAACATCTTTAAACAGTGTAATGAAGGCAAAGCGATATTTCTCATTTGATCATTTCAGCTGATTTTGTTGCATTGTTGCAGCAAATTTTATTCTAATTGCGACATAAAAACACAACATCTCCCAGCAACAAATTCCAATAATATGTTGTTTTGAAAATGTCTAATCTTGATTGCATTTCAAAAGAAAATAATCTTACATATAAGTAATGTAAATTCATGGTAAATCAACCACAATGTTTAAATTGGCAAGTTCATGAAGGATGAATGTCCTCTACCAGCTGCCTTACAAGTTGGCTCTTGCATAACAGATCACAATAACAAAGCGAGCTGCAGCAGTGTCATCATTAATGATACGCTTTTGGATGAAAGATTAGATATATCTCATTATGTGTATGATCACTGTAAAATCAGCTCCTATAAGCAGCTGAACAGAGACTCGGAGACTGCAGCCAAAATTTGGTCTCCAATCTTATTTCTGCTCTACATTCTCAACTCAGCCTCACCAAGGTCACATGTCATCCCTCTGTGATGCACCATTTGACAGGTGTTTCTTTATACGCTGACTTTACAAGATATCTCGCATTAGCCACATCATGAACACTGATAGCATTATGTTCAACTGAAAATGTGGCTCATTTTTGTAAAGACAAGGCATTTGTGAGACCTTTCTGTCCTGAACCAAAAGGTCAGCTGTCAAGTCAGTGTGCTGCACCGCTGATGCTCGAGGTCAGTGCTGACAACAGAGAGCAACACAGGAATCACTGGGATACAACAGCTCTGCACCGCAGCCAGTTAAATCCATTATGGGATTATCTTCAATCAATGGATAGCTGTAGCTCTTGTGCAGTGATAAGATAAACTTTCTCTCAGTGCTGTGTGTCAAATATTTCTCTGCTTATGTTTATCTGCCATATCGCTGAAGAGCTGCAGCTATTAAAACTCATAGACAGCCATGCTGGCCTTTGCTTAGTAGACTGTTTTCCTGACCTGTACAGCTGAGAGGTGACTCGCTCATTGTCAGGGGTGATGCACTCCATAACCCAACCTGCTGTGAATTTCTAATTTGCCTCTCCACTTGCATGATTTGTTCCTGCAGTCATACTCTGATTCAGATCCTCACTGTGAGCCTTTAATGTGCTGATGGAGAGAAGCGACGTTATTCTTGTGCACCACATGTGAAACTGTCTCTGTGCTCTTGCAGCCAGTGATGCAAGCACTGTCGTAGCAGTAACAGAGGGTATTTCAAGGGCTTCAGCAGAAATGCAGAAAGTAGCGTTAAGACACTTCACCTCATTGGAGGTGGTGGGAAAAAGTTTATATTTATACATTTAACCTGCAGTGTGACAACTCATATATCGTTTTTTTGCTTCTTGAATGCTTTTGCACATTATAAATGTCATACTAGATCTTGATAACTTTATAAAGACTACCATTATAAGGCTGTTATTAATACTCAATGACAGATATTGTCCTAACATACAAAAGAATATCTGCCTGGAAGTGCAGGTCATAGCTAGGATTATTTACACCTTTAACAACTGCTGCAAGTCACTTTTTTCCCCCCTCCACTGGACATCTGTGACTGCCCTTGTTTATCTAATTCTTATGACCTTGGCAATGTTGCAATCTTACATTCAAGATGCACCCCACCCCCTATTCCTCCCGATCCTCCAATAGAGTGCGCAGCGATCTCCTAACGTCAGCAACATTGTGGGACCTCTGTACTCCTCCAGCATTACATTCAAGCCCTATCTTCTCCTGCACTCATTAGAGGCAGAGGAAAAGGTGACAAGAGTGGTCACGCTATCACAAAGTGATAAAATGCACAACAACATAAGGTGCTGCTGAGAATTAGGTAGTTCTGGACAAGCCAGAACAAAAACTAAAGTACATACTATAGAGTCTTTAAAGTGGAGTTTGGTGCAGTGCACAATTTACATTTTACTGTATATTGATTACATCTGCATGCCCCATGGGAAGGAGTATCGAGCATCGTGACTCTAGGGTGGATTTTAATTCTATTGTCTGCATTTTAAATGACTTTCTGCAGCATGCCATTACTACTTGAATAACCTACATCAGCTTTCTATTTTGAAAGTTTCTGATTGCTGTAGTAATGAGGGACATCCAAATGAAATACTGACTAACATATTAAATATCTAAAAGAATATAACATCAGTATGAAATACATTTTACATCTTTGGCATTTTAATCTTTATTATGGAATAGCGTCCTCTCCTAGAAACCTATGTCTGGACAGGGATGAGAGTTAAACCACCTCCTCTTTATCTATTAAATTTTAAACGATACCTAATCAGTTATGCACCATTTTATATTAAATATAATATGGATAGGAGAACGAGGTTCCATCTCTTTAGACATTAAAAATTTAACATCTGTTTTAAGATAATGTTATTTTTTTAAAAAAATCCATGAACATAATTTAAATTGTCTCAAAAAATGATGGTGGTTACCACTATTGACTCATGGCCGGAAAGTTCCTGGTCTGAATTTCATTCCTGTGTGGTGTTTGCATGTGTTCCTTATGCCTGGTCTTCAGGTTTCCCCCGATAGTCCTTAATAATTTAATAAATTGAATAAATAAAAAATAACTTGTATGTCTGACTTACTGGTGATTCAAATTTGCTCATAGGAACGTGTGTGGTTGTTTGTCTATATATGGCCCTGTAGTGGAATGGTAACCAGTCCAGGGTGTACCCCTGCCTTACACCTGAAGAGAACTGGGATGGGCTCCAGCAGATCCCATAAATAGGAATAGTATAGATAATGGATCTATGGATGAGTATAGGCAATGGATGGATCTCACAAAATTGTGCTTAAACAATTATGTGATATTTGATATTACGTCACTGCAGTGATCAGGTTATCACACTTATTTTCCATGCACAGGAGATTTTTTTTGGCTACTTTAAAATATCAGCTTAATTAAATCTTTTCATTTCAGTTATTTTTTTCTGATCAATCAACACCAACTCAAAAGTTGCAGTGCTTGTAGATTTTTTTTCTTCTACATGATAAATGCAAGGCTTTTATGAAAATCCCCCTTTATCAGGCAAATAAAGTTGGATAAATATTACAATCTAATTCAAACATCAGTTGTCCCTAAAATCAGGCAATAAACTGAAGAAAAATAGACTCAAAGCTTGTTTATAGTGTCACTTTAAAGTGTATGGTAATACTCTTATTATACACCAGGGTGTCAGACAACTTCATTCAGAGCCACATCAGTCTCAGGGTTTGTGTTAAAGGGCCATTTAAGGGGTTAAAGCAACTGCAAATATATCTCCTTTTTTATTTATTTATCATAATACATAATTGCCTTTTATTTTAATGATCAATAATATCTATAAATTCATTATCACTGTAGATATGTAGTAAACATTTAATGGACAAATCAGCCTTCGGACCCCTTAAAGGCGTTTAAAAATAAAAAACTCCCAGTCGGCAAAAACATGCTTTCCCCATCCTTCTATCTTTAAATTGCTTAGCCTCTTCATATGTTTTTTTTTTCTTTGACGTTTTTGTTTCAAATCCACGAAGGAAAGGAAACAGTTTAATTAAAGATAATACCATTCAGTGAGTGGATACCATCATGGTGCAGGCAACAAAATCAAAATGTGTCATGGGACATGTGTCCTAAACAGTATAGAATTGTATTATAAGTACACAATTACACTTGCATGGTCTTCTGGGCCAGATAGAATAAGATAGTAGACCTTGATACTTCTGCTATACAAATACTATTTTTTTTTTATTTAGGGGAAAAAAATTAGACTTTCTTGAGGTAACGGAACTGCACTTGGAGCCATTTGGTTGCTTTCATAGACTGTATAAAACAAGCTTGCTTCTTATAAATCGAATTATTGGAATGAATGACATAATGAACAGTCGCATCCATTCCTCCGTTTTTGGCGGGGAATGGGATGCTCAGCGGGAACTGACAGGGCTCCGTCCGTGTGTCTTCGCGCTCACGCTCTCCTCTCGGGGTGGTATGATGCTTGATGCTGCTGGATGACTGTTGCTCCTGCTGCTGCTGCTGCTGCTGCTGCTGCGGCTGTAAACATCCTCCCTGCATCCCTGCCCCCTCCACCCCTCCCTTCCCCGTGGAATGGTTTCTACCAAGCGAACCTGTCACTGTCACCGCGGCAGAGAAGCCAGCCGAAGTAAGAGCGCAGAGGGGGGGAGAAGGAAGGCTTCACCCACTGCCTGCCATTGCAGTGCGGCGGCTGCTGCTGCTCTGGAGCCACACCAGGAAGACCTTTTCTCCTTTATAAACCGCACGCTGTGAGGACCATTGCAGTTGCGAAGGTGAATGGGTTTTTTTTTTTTTTTTTTAATTTCCTTATTTATCCAATCCGCATAAGGGGGGGTATTTTTCACTCTGGCTTCAAGAGCAAACTGGTAGTGTCCCCCACTTCTCCTCCCTCCTCCTCCTCTTCCTCCTCCTCCTCAGTGGGTACAAGCGAGCGATAACGGTGCAAGCCGAGGTGGCTACCTCACTGCTAGCAGGCTAGGCTAAGTGGATAGCTAGCTGTCCAATATTTTTGTATCCAATTTAAATTTATAACAGCAGGTCATGAGTATTTATTCTTGTTAAAACATGCACAGGGGGGCTGTGTTGGGTTACGAAATGCCTTGCGTTCACGCTGTCATCGGTTGTGTTGGTCCTTATAACTGCTTCCAGGTAAACGTTAGTGAGGAGGAGCTAGCCTAGCTTTTGGAACAAAATGTCGGCCAACTAGGGGTGTGATTTGCCCCCGGACGTGGGTATTAAGGGGGCACAAGATTTATTAACGGTCAGGATGCAAACGGAAAGGAGGGGAGGGGTGTCATGAAGTCAGCTGCTGGAAGTATGACATCGGTTTTTCTTAGAAGGTCATGTGGTGGCTCACATTGTTTTGGTTTTCTCGTTTGTAAAAACTGATAAATGTTTTTTTTTCTTTTCATTCTTTCTGTAAAGCCATGTTAAAGTTTAGACTTTCTTTAGTATTTAGTTTGATTATATGAGGACACTTGTGTTTTATTAAAACGCACAGTCATGTGGGATACAGTCGCTTTCAGGTTTGGTTCAGGAAAACTCTCTTTACTTTCTTCATTAGGATAATAGGAGCTGACAACACCTGTCAGTACCTGTTGAATGTTAATAATGCTTTACATTCATTTTTTTTTAAAATACAAATATTTCTCTTTTTGCCATATATTTATATTTCTTCCATAAACCAGTCATAACTGGCTCAGATCTGCACACATGACATTAACGTGTTGGGACAGTCATACACATGCACTGCCTCTTCTCTGCCTCTTCTCTGTTATCTGCTTTGCAGAACCACATTATGTAAAGCATACAGATCAAATGAGAACAGTTTCATATTCATTTTCTGATTTTTGTTATCACCGCATTGTGATTCAGCTACAATTCATTTATCTTATCCTTATAAAAACTCCATAGGACACAAGTGAAGCAGCTCATCTTCTCATTTTTATCTTTAATGAGTTGGAGCAAAACATCTGACAGCCATGGGGTTATTGGTTGCTGTGGGAAAATGTCCCAGAATTGCAACCAATATATCAGGAATTAAATATAGAATCTTATATTGGACATAACATGAACGCACAATAATGACTTGGATATATCGTATTGGAAAGAATCTCAATACTGAAGTCAATTTTCTGCATTTTTTTTTCCCTGTTCTCGGACAAGACATCATTTATTATGTATAGTATAGGATTGCAATTGTGAAGGAATGGTTTTAAGGCAAAATAAACAAATAAATAAAGAGTCATTCAGGTTAAAACATCAGTTGCAGTTGAATTTGCTGTGATATTTATTTTGCAGGTAAGGCATGGCAGATGACGTAATGAGAGCGGCATAAAATATTGTAAAGGTCCTGCACTCCAGCAAGCAATTTAATTTATTTTCATATCAGAGCAATTTATTGGGTTTAATTTATTTATTGGATATGATAATGTACAGATTTGCTCCACAGCAGTGCATTGCCATTCAAGCATCCATCTATCTGTTTAGAACTGGACCTCCTTGATTTGAGCAATAAGGGCACATTAAGTATATCAAATTGATTTATGAAGGATAAATGAAAATGAGGCCTTGTGATACACAACATAAAAACGCAGTCAACAAAGTAACAGAATTTTCTCTATTACAAGGAGAAACAATACTAAACACTCAAATCTGGAAGTTTAAATCCAATAATTGTTTAAATGAATTTTATTTGACCATTAATTAATTCAAATCAAATCAAACTTTATTTATACAGCACTTTTTATAGAATAAAATGTAATAAAAATGTAATAAAAAGTGCGTCAACAGTAAAAACAAAATCAGCCCAACCCCTTTCACCCCACCCTCCCGAAACGCCCTCCTCCAATCCTGATGACTATCAATGAAAGCACACAATCAAAGGTTAAAATAAATAACATGGAAAATATTGCTGGGCACAGAAGAACCAGTGAGGGAACGCTATCACACTATCTCTATCAATTGTTAAAAAATGATGATATATTTTGTAAGATATTTGATGATTCCTACCAGATCAAGACAGCTGATCAAAATTCTTCGCTTGAAAATGATCAGATTTGACTTTGACCATTGAGAAAAATAAAAAAGTATCTTTATAAATCATAGATACAATATAAATCAATGATATGTTTACATCATGTAAATGAAGTGTCTTGCATGTCTTCACTGTGTTTCACTAACTCTGACAGATATTTTGTGGAGTGGTGTATCTAAGGGAATTTTAAAGGGAAATTTAAAAAAAAAAAACAAAAAACCCTGAACTACTGTGGGATTAAACTGTAGCACACACGATTGGTGGAAGTTTGATGATTCATTGTTGCCCCTCTCCGCCTTGGACTCCCCAAGGCCTGTGACTAACGTGTCATCACCAGCGTCATGTTTGTAATGTTACATGAAGCAGCAGCTGGGCATGCTTAATAGATGTGTCAAATGAAGTGAGAGAGGTACATTGGGGATATTTGTGGCAGTAATTAGATATTTCATTGCATGATTAAATTAAACCACCCCACCACATCCGTCCCCAAAATAATTTAGATTGCACACTATTGCTCGGAATAAGTTTGGCAAACATGTCACCTGTGAAGAAGAAAATATAGCCTCTTGAAGGCAGTCATACGTGTCAGCCTGTAAATCATGTTGCCCTGGGACCAGCCGTCATCTGAGTCTTTGCGGTTTTCGAAGGACAAGGGGATCATATATTTTGCCTACTTCAGTTAAATTTGGCTGACTGCTGCTTTGTGGTCTTGTGTATTTATAGAAACTGTCTGGAATGAGGAGCTTATCCATTTGCTGGTGACGGAAGACAACATAATGAGCCGTCCTGCATTTGTGTGCTTCTTTAATATGTTCACACATGATGTACCAATGGGGAAAATAAGCTTTCTTTGTTTTGTATAAAGTTCTTTCCCAAGTAAATGAATTATTAAGAGAATATGGGCCTTGTTACATTTTTTAGATGTATGATGTCACCCTTTGCAGAAAGAATGCCAGACCATGATGCCAGAGGTTTGATCCCTCAACACATCATGAGTATTGGTTATGACTAAGGGTTGACTGCAGAAAATGTGTGTGTTGGTGTGTATATATGTATATGTATGTGTGTGTATGTGTGTGTATATATATATATATATATATATATATATATATATATATATATATATA
>JAOWBL010000021.1:5428829-5454136 GCA_028564865.1 Zenarchopterus dispar | reverse complement strand
TTATGACAGAGATTATAGAGGTTCCCATAGGAATGAATGGCTTGCCAGTGAATTATAACTCTAGTGCCCAGAGGCAAATAGAAACGAGGCATCAGTTTTATGTGTCAGCATTATCTGTGTCCAATAATATGAGTTCATGTGAGATTTTCCTGTTCTTGTTCTTTTTCTTTTTTTAGAGCCCAAACCGGTGTATGCTCAGCCTGGACAGCCAGATGTAGACCTGCCAGTCAGTCCCTCTGATGCCCCAGTGCCAAGCGCTGCCCATGATGACAGTATCCTGAGGTATTATTAAGACTTCTGTTATATTTTGTAACATTTCTTTCAAATGTTTTAAGTTTTCTGGAAGAGTATATTGTTAAAACATTTTTAGACCATTTTAAAATGCTTTTGCGTATGCTGGCAAACCATCACGCCATCATGTGTGTAATGGTTTGCTTTTAAGTTCAGTGATATGATGATCATGATAACAATCTGTGTTTGCTTGTAACAGTTTACTGTTGTTCTGTTAACAAAATCTGCTGCTCAAAAGTTGTAATCCATGCACATGTTGTCTCGAGCACACCTCACACAGCTCTTTGTGAAGCTGGGTGGCTGGTGCTCAAGAGTTAGTCTGCTATTTATGAAATCAAGGAAATGTCAAAGGGTGTCCCACCAGAGGAAATCAGTTTCATAATTGTTCTGATCCACAGGCCAAGCATGAAGCTGGTGAAGTTCAAGAAGGGGGAGAGTGTGGGCCTGCGGTTGGCTGGAGGGAACGATGTTGGCATCTTTGTAGCCGGAGTCCTGGAGGATAGCCCAGCTGCTAAGGAAGGCCTGGAGGAGGGCGACCAAATTCTCAGGGTGAGAAACCACATTTTTAATAAAGATTGGGATAAAAAATGAGTTTGCCAAACAAATATTCGAAATGTAAAGCAGCTTTATTTTCAGTCAGTTTTTATCATTTACCCTGTTTGCTTTAATAGAGGGCACCTGATGGTGTAAACTGCCATGTTTTACAGGCGATACTTTCTCAAGCGACCCCTTTTTTAATTCATGGCTTTACACAGTGGCTGTTCCAAAATTCCTGTGTCATCAAGCTGGTCTCTTAGCAAGGCCCCGAGGGAGCAAACACAAAAACGCTGTTTCCTCTTGCTACATTTGTCCCATTCTCTTACAGTCATACATCTCTCTGTTTGCACCTCCTATTCTTTTCTCCAACTGCACAGTAAAATCAGCAGTTGTCCAGACAATACTGATAACAGGAAGAACTATTTACATCTTTAACCAAAGATTTACACTCTCCGTCCTGCACTCCATGAACAACAACAGTTAACTTGATATACACGATGATGTTGTTGTCGACAAGGCATTGAATTGAAAACATGTTTTCCCAACTTTCAGGTAAATAATGTAGATTTTGCAAACATAATTCGAGAGGAGGCGGTGCTATTCCTCCTGGACCTTCCCAAGGGTGAGGAGGTCACCATTCTGGCCCAGAAGAAGAAAGATGGTAAATACAGTTAATAAAGTCAAAACACTGAATTTTATTGCTCCAAATTGGTCCGGCATTAACGATTTCCGGCTCTGTCTTGTTCAGTGTATCGGCGGATCGTGGAGTCGGATGTTGGTGACTCCTTCTACATCCGGACTCACTTTGAGTATGAGAAGGAATCTCCGTATGGGTTGAGTTTTAATAAGGGCGAGGTGTTTCGTGTAGTGGACACCCTCTACAATGGCAAGTTGGGCTCCTGGCTGGCCATTCGCATTGGCAAGAACCATCAGGAGGTGGAGAGAGGCATCATCCCAAACAAAAACAGGTGACAGCATCCTACCCTGAATTGTAGTTGGTAACAGTATTTGTTTTCTATTTTCTTATATGTTTTTTCCTATTACTATACAAGTTTTACTCTGTATTGTTCACATTTGTCAACAGAGCTGAACAACTCTCCAGTGTCCAGTACACGCTGCCCAAAACGGCGGGTGGCGACAGGGCCGACTTCTGGCGGTTCCGTGGTCTTCGCAGTTCGAAGAGAAACCTGAGGAAGAGCAGAGAAGACCTTTCTTCCCAACCAGTCCAAACAAAGTTCCCAGCTTATGAGAGAGTTGTACTGAGAGAGGGTGAGGAATCTGACCTTTTAGTCTTAACTTTTATCTAACAGTGCATCTTTCTGGGTGTATGTTGATAGGGGTTTTTGTGTGTGTGTGTGTGTGTGTGTGTGTGCAGCTGGTTTCCTAAGGCCGGTTGTGATATTTGGGCCTATAGCTGATGTCGCTCGAGAAAAACTCTCGCGAGAAGAACCAGATATATTTGAGCTTGCAAGTATGTTTTTAAAAACAATTACCCAAATGATCCTAGATCCTAATTTAAAAATAAAGAGGGAAATAAGGAAAAAAATATGCTAAATTTCTCACATTTTCTTTTCCAGAGAGTGAACCAAGAGATGCAGGAACAGACCAGCGTAGTTCAGGAATAATTCGCCTCCACACCATCAAACAGATCATTGACAGAGTGAGCACGCGTTTGTCTGTTGTATGGTTTTCCTTTCTTAACCAAACAGCTCTTAATCATTCGCTTGTTTCCGTCTTTTAAATCGTTGAAGGACAAACATGCTGTGCTGGACATCACTCCGAACGCCGTGGACAGGCTGAACTATGCTCAGTGGTACCCGATTGTAGTCTTCCTAAATCCCGATAATAAACAGGGAGTGAAGAACATGAGGACGAGACTTTGTCCAGAGTCCAGGAAGAGCGCCAGGAAGCTTTATGAGCGAGCCATTAAACTGAGGAAGAATAATCACCACCTGTTCACTAGTAAGTAGGCAGAGTGTGTTAAAACACTGTAAATTAAAAAGGTAAATTGCCTGTTTTACACGTTTTTATTCCTCATAAAGTGATTATGCAAACCGTTTTTTCTTAGCAACCATCAACTTGAACAATATGAATGATGGGTGGTATGGAGCTCTGAAAGAAACGATCCAGCAGCAGCAGAATCAGCTGGTGTGGGTGTCAGAGGGCAAGGTCAGTAAAACAAGCCAGAGATCATCTAATCCTATTTATTGTGACTTTGTAAGCTGTGAGGTGACAGTATTTGCTTTCTTCTCAGGCGGATGGCACTACGGAGGATGACTTGGATATCCACGACGACCGTCTGTCCTACTTGTCGGCGCCAGGTAGTGAATACTCTATGTATAGCACAGACAGCCGCCACACTTCTGACTATGAAGACACAGACACAGAGGGAGGAGCGTACACAGACCAGGAGCTAGATGAAACTTTGAACGATGAGGTGGGTCTGCCCACGGAGCCCGCCATCACACGCTCTTCAGAGCCTGTGCGAGAAGACCCCCCGGTGATTCAAGACACCCCTGGGTATTCTGGATACCAGCACCCCGTGCAGCCCGACCCAGCTAGTCGCATAGACCCAGCTGGCTTTAAGATGGCGGCTCCACAGCAGGTAAAGTTCTTGTCTGGCATTAAAAAAACTTGTCAAAAATTGATATATAGCTAAAAGTTTATGTCAGAGCAGCAGAACAGCTCCTTTGTACTCTGTGTTGTATGTTGTTGTTTGTTATTATGTATTCCTTTTACCAATTATAAACATGTTTAAGAAGCTATGGGTATTAACATTTTAACTGGATTTAAAAACGAGAGTATTTCTGGCTGGTGTAAAACTGAGTCAGTTTAAGGAAGACATTCATGGTGTTGGGGTAAGATGTACTTTGTGTGCCTTTTGGCAGGCTGTGTTATAAATGTCTCCTAACAATACTTCACAGCAAGGTGAGGCTGCTTTGCCCATGCCCTCGTTGTCTCCGACGGTGGTAGCTACCCCTGCTATTGAGCAGCCTGTACAGCTAGAGGGTGTGCACCTAGAGGAGCCGCCTACTGTAGCCGCAGCTCCTCAGGCTGACTCTCTTAACAGCCCCAGCCCTGCCCCTGAGCTTAATCAGCCCCCACCACCACCACCTCCTCCACCACCACCACATGAACCCAACCCATCTGGACTGCCTGGTCCAGAACCAAAGGTACCTTCTGTTTCACCAACCACTCGGACCGGGCCTGGGCCCCAGCCTGCTGTTTTAACTGCCTGTCTTCTCACACATGCTTTCCACTCGCTCTCTGCATGTCATGGCCACACTGTGTGACACACTGAGCCCACTGTGTGCCTCTGGATCCCAGAGAAAATGTGCGACACACCAGTGCACATGCACCACAGTGGGCTGGGAGACCAGAGGGACTGGTACATCTGAGTCTCTGACCAGGGTGAAGAAATCCACAACCAGCCCTAATTGTTGCCTTTTACTTCCTTTGCATGGCTCCTGATGTTTTTGGGTTCTTTTCAGCTTCAACTGTCTTCTGTAGATGACTGATAGCAGCACTCACAATGGCATTGTAGTGGGTAGATGTGTTGTCTGTTTGTAGTGCCAGTAGTTGGACGTTGCATTAGATGCAGACTGAATGTTTGTTGCATGATGAAAGCTAACCTGCAGACAGTACTTTTGAAAACTTCAACTGAGTAATAATTACTTCCATGGAAAAACAAACTTGCATCAGCACACTGCATTGTGTCTCGTGTTACATAGTTCTGGTCTGAGTTGATGCCAACAAAACCATATTGTTTCATAAGCAGAACTGGAACTGGATTTGCTGTCTTCAGGCTACACATCATATGTTTGAAATGAGGCCTTTCAGTAATGTACAAATTGCTTTCCAGTCCATGATTAAACTCATTAATATGTAAAATCCACTTTTTTTTTACATGGATTATGATCATTCTTGAAAGGCATCTTGTCAAACAGGCATTCAGAAATGTTCCTGAAAAAAGGACAAAGACCTGCTTGAAAAATTGACTTGATGCTATTTTCATTAATTGGTGAAGACTTTTCTAATTATTTGGTTCATATTTTGTATGTTAATTCCTCAAGGTTTTATTTTATTGTCCTTGAATTTAACCTTATTCTAGTTCTGGGGAACTACTTTTCATTAGCTGCTTTCTGTCCTTCAGCATTTGTCATTTGTTAAAAGTCCAAACTATTATTTTGAGGGACTTATCCATTTCATGCTTTCTTCACAGATGTACAAAAAAGACCTGTACAATGTGGAGGACCCTGTGCGAATCAACCATGGCCTGAAGCAGTCTTTGAGCTACACTCACCAGCCGCTGTATCAGGACAAACAGCCATACCGCGAGTACGACCATCCGCCTTATGGATACGATGGAGGTGGCTACACAGAACCAAAGCCTCACAACACTGAGTCTCACCTGCACTACGACAACCGTGTGCCTCATTACAATGAACAGTGGCCCCCCTACGACCAGCAGACCCCGTGCTCCCAGTCTGCAGGGTACCAGCCAGGCCACCAGCAGCCTATGGGCTACAGCCCTCGGTCCCCCTACGAGGACGGACCAGGAAGGGACTACAGTCCTCCTCAGCCACGGTACAATGAGGCGCCGCCAGTGGGCTACGACGGCAGACCACGCCACAGCAAACCTGGGCCGATTCGTTATGATGAACCCCCTCCCCCGCCCCCAGCAGGCTACGATGCCCGTTCTCCTTACGAAGCGGAATCTCACAGCTTCCCCATTAATTCACCTCGCTCACCAGAGCCTCCAAAGCAGTATTACGGTGACGCTGGTCTGAGGCCCACCTACATGCCTGGACCTCCAAACCGGGGTTATAAGCCAGGGATGCATGAGCCTGCGTTGAACTCGGAAGCCACCATTCCCCCTCCTAAACCAGAGGCCCTGCCCTCCCCAGGTGAACCAGCGATTACCTCAAGCTCCAAACCCTTTCCTCCTCCACCACGGGAAGACCTGGATGAAGACCCAGCCATGAAACCCCAGTCTGTGCTCAACAGAGTCAAGATGTTTGAGAATAAACGGTCTGTCTCCATGGACAGGGCGAAAGAGGGAGTAGAGTCGTCGGTGCTCAGGGTACGGTCTCCTGGTGTATTTAAGGCAATACATAAAATGATGTGAATGGATTTTAATTTTGCAACTCTAAAACATTTGAAAAGGCAGTTCAAATAAATATATATTTAAAAAAATATATATAACTAAATGCTAACAAAAATGAACTTTTTGGAAAAGTGTGACACTATTGAGTGAATATTAACACAATGTGCCAAAGCTGAACTAAAAGGATGGATAACAACAGTGTCTGTTCATAGTGTGTGGTGGGAACCATGACATAGTGTGACCTGCTAATAGGGGGTGGGGGTGGAGGGTGGGGTTAAAATGACCTGCCTTGCTCCTAGAAGACCAGATTATTTTATACGTAATTGCACAGGTAGCAGTTAAAGAAAAAAAATCAGGCATTTCAGACTTTTTTGGGGTAGTAGTTATTTTGTAAAATGGCAGGCACGGTTCTAGATGTGTGTGTGCTGCCCATTCATTAAAATATTTAAAAAAAAAAGAAAAAAGAAAGAAAAAGCTAAAGAGGAGGCCTTTGTTTTTTGCTTCCAGCCTGCAGATGTTCCTAAGCCTGTGAGTGCACCTGGCCCAGTCCTCAAAGCCAATTCCCTTAGCAACCTGGAACAGGAGAAGTCCACCTATAGGTATGTAGTTCCTACTACAGAACCCCAGGCTGGAGAGTAGGTGAATGAAGGACAACAGCGGTCTCAGTAAATGGGTCTTTGAATTTAGTCGTTGTAGTTTGAGCACCACCTGGTGGACTTAATTCACACAGATGAAAGTCTCTGCCTTGTCTGAAGCTGCATTTCAACTGCAGAACCTTTTCTACATATTAGTGTCTTTTGGGACGGTATGTTCCTTGGACCACTTCAATTTCAAGTCAGGTCCAAAGAGGATAAAATAGTGTGTTTTACAAAGGAGTAATCTCTAGCTGTTTCTCTGCAGTCATGTTGTAGTATGAACAGTGTTTGGGCATATATGGTTGAAACACACTTACTGATTTGTCTGGTTTATATCCTGTTTCTTGACAAGTATAACTGCTCTAAACACTCCAGGAAGATGTGTTGGGCTGCAGCCAACTTAATTGGCCAAATCTGTGCTTTCAGTTAGATTTTATTGGAAATACCCAGTGATGAAACAAGCTGGTGTTAAATATCTTGATGTAAATGGTTCAAGAGTACCTTCAGACACTTGTGTTGACTCATATTTATTGAGGCACGCTGTATCTAACAACAAAACTGAAATCCTATTTAGGACACATAAGATGCCTGCTATTAAAATTTGTCCAGTGGGCTAGAAGTCAGTCATGTTGTCTGAATGTGTGCAGCTGTTTTACTTGTTCTCCTTGCGTTTCTCTTCAGGGCTCCTGAGCCACAAAAGCCTCACACGAAACCCTTAGATGATGTAGTGCGTTCCAACCACTATGACCCAGATGAGGATGAGGAGTACTACAGGAAGCAGTTGTCCTACTTTGATCGCCGTAGCTTTGACAGCAAGGCCATGGGCCAACCCGGTCCTGGCATCAACCGCTTTCATGATCTGTCCAAACCAGCTCAGCTGTCCTACCCATACAACAGGTATAGCAACAGCCCGCTCCAGCTGGGTTGTCTGTTTTACAAGATGCCTGACTTCTTGACAGAATTGTTTTAACTATTTTATTTATTTATTTATTGGTTATTACAGAGTTGAGTCTCTGGAGAAAGTGAGCCCAGTGGAGAAAAGATATGAACCGTTGCCCCAAATCAGTCCTTCAACACAATATGGACCCCCGCCACCTGCCATCCCACCCAGTCAGCTGCCCAAACTTGGCCCCAGTGATGGTAAGGTTCACCAGCAGTCCTCTTAATTCCTCTCAAGCATTATCGTGTACTTGTTTAGTGCACTCGAGTATTGCATCACTAATATAATAACTGAAAAGCAATAATGTTAATTTCCATTTTGTCAATCCAGATAAACACACTCTTTGTATACATTTGTATGACACTGTGAAATAGTTACTGAAAGGGGCTTAAACAATGTATGTGAACTGGAGCCAAATGCTATATATTCTGTTATACATCCATCCATCCATTTTCTAAACCCGTTGTTCCATTTCTGGGTCACGGGGTTCTGTTATACAAATGTAGATAATCCAGACAAATCTGGCTTTGTTTTCGAAAGAATTTTCTTATTGTTGCTGGCCTTTGACAGTTCAGGAAATACTGATGTTTCTGTCACACATAAAGACAGATGCAGCTTTAGCATTTGTAGTAGTTATAGCAAGAGGATGCACGTGATAAATATGGGCACAATATGTTACTGTAGGATGCTCCAGCTGTTGGGCAGTAATAGAAATAACAATAAGGGTATTTAGGGGGAAACAGCATTTGCTCAGTGCAGAACAGTTTTTAAAAAAAAAAGGTTTTGTTTGTGAGCTGTGGCACTCCACTAGGCTCTGGTCCAGTTTTAGCACTAACCGCAGATTCAGCAGGCTCATAAAGATGGACTTGCTTCACCACCTCAAAGAGAAGAGTGGAGAATGTGCTCTATACGCCCACATCTTCAGCCTCTGAGCTCCTTTCTACCTTCTTTTTCCCTGCACATTGTTTGAATACAAAATGAACTGGAAGACTCCATTGTGCCTGCAGCAGTGTGACATTTCAATAACCAGTTTGCAATAACCCTGCTGGGAGCACACGCATGAAAAAAACACAGACTGATTGCATGCATGAATAATATTTAATCGAGAATTAACCACATCCAAGGTAATGTAATAAGGGGGAAAATAATAAAATCAAACCAGTGTTTGGGTTTACCACCATTTTCTATCAAAAAGCATTTGTTGTCTCAGTTTGAGTTCAGATTTTCAAGGCCTTGCCAGGTGGGTTGTTCCAAACATCTCAGATAGTTTGCTACGTTTCTAATGTAAGTGCTCGTTTCCATGACTGACATCATGATGTGGAGATTAGTGCTCCATCTGAAGCAGGGCTCCTTGTTCTCTTTGTTTCTGAAGATTACTCTTTTGAGTAATAGTAGTACCCTTCTTCTGTATGTATGTTTGTTTGGGTTTTTTTTTTTTTGTCTTGCTTCAGAATGAATTTGAAGCAATCACGTGGTTTGCTCATGAACTACTTGATTGTTTCAGTTTTGTTTCATTTCCTGTAAATTCAACAACGACAGTACTTAAGTGCTTAGTGCCAATCATTTTAGTCATTCATTCAGTGATACTTTCATTCTCTGACTCCCTCACAGCTAACTCCATACCTGAACCACTGAACTCTCCCAATCCTAAACCTGATGTGGCAGCTCTCAGACCAGCCAGCAGGGATGAACCAACACCAGGGGGTTACCTTCCTCCAAGGGGCCTCCCTGATAAATCCCCGGTTAATGGCACTGATGCTGCACCCCCAAAGACACTGGGCGCTCCTGCTCCGACTAGCTATAATCGCTACGTCCCCAAGCCTTACACCAGTGCAGCCAGGCCCTTCGAGCGCAAGTTTGAGAGCCCCAAGTTCAACCACAATCTTCTGCCCAACGACACACAGGTGAAGACGGACCTCCTCAGTAAACCCAGCATGGTGAGCAACAGTAGCGGGAAACCTCAGTTGTCACCACAGCCCCTCGATCACGACAGCGGCCTGGACACCTTCACACGCACCATGGATAACAGGCCCAAATACCAGCACAACAACATCAATGCCATTCCCAAGGCCATCCCTGTGAGGTAAGTCCAGGAGGTGCAAGTTCTCCGAGCTCCTGAGACAGAAACAGACGTTTGTTCACAACAGATTTGTTCTTGGCTAAACCTACTGTGCTGCGCTTTCCTCTACCTTCTTGGGTTTGATTCTGACTTGTCTGCGTCTGTCCACCAGTCCCAGTGCGCTGGACGACGACGACGAGGACGAAGGGCACACGGTGGTGGCCACTGCTCGAGGCATTTTCAACTGTAACGGAGGGGTCCTGAGCTCCATCGAGACGGGTGTCAGCATCATCATTCCACAGGGAGCCATCCCCGAGAGCGTGGAGCAGGAGATTTACTTCAAGGTGTGCCGCGACAACAGCATCCTGCCCCCCCTCGACAAGGAGAAAGGTCAGTCGCTCAGTCTGGTACAGAAATCTGATTTATCCTGAAAGTGTCAAGAAATGAGGTGCATCGTCAGAGAAAACCTTTGTGACACAAGTTCTGATGTGCAGCATAAAGACTTAGGGTAGTAATTAAAGGAATATTTTTGTAGTTGACCTTGACTGGATTACTGTTGGTGGGATGGTTATGTTGTAAAATACTCGTGCACAGAAGTCGTGAACTGATTTGACAAGTAGCCAATAATACATCCATGCCAGTAGTTGGATATAGAGACATTTCAGTCCACTAGAAGCACTAGGGGAGTGTATTTATTTAATTACCTGGTAAATCAGATAACAGTTAATTCTCACTCACTATGAAGGCCTGGCAGCAGACTCTGTTTTTCCTCGTGATAATCCTTTGTGGTGGCAAATTTACCGGCTGTTTAACTAGAGGAATTTAACTGTGTTTCCATGCAGGAGAAACGCTGCTAAGTCCACTTGTGATGTGTGGCCCTCACGGACTCAAGTTCCTGAAGCCGGTGGAGCTGCGCTTACCTCACTGTGCGTCTATGACCCCTGATGGTTGGTCTTTTGCTCTAAAATCCTCCGACTCCTCGTCGGGTACGCTGTCCTCTCTCTGTCCTTTTGGGGTCCGCGGGCTGGCTTTGATCAAGGGGGAGAGTTCATTGGTTGATTTGACGATCACCTCTTCTGTTTTTCCATATTTCCCTCATTTTTTCATGATGAATGCACTCTTTCCATACTTCGCTCCAAGTTTCCCCTCTTCATTTGTGACTATGTATTTTTGTTATGCCTTGTTCAATACATATTTATGTATTTCTTTTCTAAGGTTTTATACAACAAACTTGAACATGGTTTTCTTTTATTTACTTTTTTTAAATAACAGTTTCTTATATTTACTTGGACTTTTATTCTGTTGCAGAAAGTATGAACTCATATTTAATGTTTTCTCAACTTGTTGTCATTTGTTAAAATGCCTTCAAAAAGGTTATTTTTAAACCGGTCACACCAAATGGTGATTGTTGTCATTATCTGTTACAAAAGCAATATTCATGAAAAGTTTACTTTGTCAGCTTATATATTATGAAAGAAAAAAAATCATTAAATTATTCAAGGAATCTGGATAAATTTCAGGACAGAAAGGGCAAAGACACCATCTTAAACTCAACACATTGACCTCTGATCTCTCACACAACACTGCAAAAATCTTCATCCATCTGATACGACATCATGGGATTACTTTGGGAAATCTTTGTCAGGCACTTTGATACGACATTGTATCCACAAAATTATACCGTAAGCAGAAACCTCAGCCTTGTTCAGTGGTCGTGTCATTACTTCTGGGATGGACCAGTAGAAACTTGGATTATGGTTAGGCAAATCAATATTCCTGATCCTTTTTTGATTATGGGAAAGTTTTTTTGTTTTGTTTTTTTTAAATGTTTTAAAATGTCAGTGATGTAGTGCTTTAACAGAAATAAGAAAATCAGTTCAACTTTTTAGTTTGTTTGTTTTAATCATGAAAACCAGTAAATGATTAAACAAATCCCCTGAATGTTCGCATCTCCCTTTACATGTAAAACAATCAATCACAGATGAAGAAGCTAACGACATGCCTATTTCCTGCAGGTGATCCTAAAACCTGGCAGAACAAATCTCTCCCTGGAGACCCAAACTACCTGGTGGGTGCGAACTGTGTGTCTGTGCTCATCGACCACTTCTGAAGAGGGCAACAGCTGGCCTGTTACTGAATGTGATAAACGGGGGGACCTGCGTTGCCCCTGCTGCGCTCCGTCTGCTGTCGGGGCGCACGATGCCCAATGAAGTATGAACTTGATCCTCTCACGGTGTTTACTGTGCCCAAAATTTAAAAGAAAAAAGAAAAAAAAGGAAAGAAAGAAAGAGAAAACACATACCGTCTCACACAAGCACGTGCAGAGAGAGAGTCGGAGAAGTCCAGCGCCCCACGACGCTGTACTCTTTGTTTGTGTCTTCAATATTTCTTTTGTTTTCGGTGCTTTTAAGGCTTGCAAAAAAAAATAATAATAATAATAATTATAAAAAATAGAAGATTAAAATAAAATATCCAGACAAAGGAACTGAAGTTGGAATGCATGACCAGAGCCACAGACTGGATCATCTAATTTTGACATTTTTAGCTAATTTTATAAAAGGTTAGAGCAGGGGAGGGGAGAAAAAAAAAAAAAAAGGAGAATTTTAGAAACTTATTTAAAAATCGCAATGGGATTTTTGTGTACTGTACAAAACAAAAGATCACTCACAAACAGCAAAGTTTGTTCATGCAAAACTTTTGTTTGTGAGTGAGGGGTCATGCGTTTCATTCATTAAGGATCTCTGAGGACTCGCTGAAGCCGACTTATGAAGGAACATGTATGCATTGTAAAGATTAAAACATAACAAAGAATGAAGGTTAAGTATTAGTACGAGACGCCCGTTGGTTGGGATGGGGCGTTCTCTGATTTAAACTGCTGTTTTGTAGAACAATTTTATCGTAGATAAATATACTGACTTGATTTTACAAACTCCTGCTGTCTAGAGATCTATGCATGTGCTATGACTCAGGTCCAAAAGCCTGCTACTACTAAGTTCAACACATGAAAACCCCATTGTACACTGCAAGCAGTGATGCCTTATCTGCATATTAACTTTTCAGTGAAAACTTTAAAACGTCGGATCCTTGAGTTATACCGATCACTACGGAAGGAAACGTTGTCTCTGCATTTTCTCACCAACGGTGAACTTGGATTTAGCACACGAGAATAATTGGGGCTGATGAAAAAGGTATGCTTTCTTTTACTGCTATGCATATGAAGTCTGAGGAAATACACAAAGCTAGAAGATGTTTAAATCGTGGCTGTACATACTGCTAGCATATGGCCTTGGTTCTCTGTAAATGAACTTTTGTACATCTTTGTTATTTTGTATAAAAGAAGAAAAAAAAACATTTGTTAAAAAAGAGAAAGCAGTTACATTGGTTATGTTTGTATTCTGGTTATACCCCTGAGCCTTGGAACTGACATAAGCAGTAATAAGTCCGACTTTTCTACCAACATATAGACACACAGACACACTACTTAAGGCATTTTTAACTGTCAGAAAACTTTTTATTCTTATTTACAAAATAGAGAAGTGCTTGGTTTAACTGATTTTAAAAGACGTACTTGAGGGGGGCTGCTGGGAAGAGTGGTCCCTTACTTTATTTGTGATACTGGATGCTGTATTGTGTGCCCTGAAATGTATTTTTGTACTAATAGACAATTTATTATGGCACATCAGTACTATTTTTCTTTTGATATGATAACACTGCTTCAACCCAACACTAGTTTATTTTCCCGTGTGGCTGACGTTCTTTTTATTTATTTTAATTTTATTTTGGTTCAGTTGTGTTTTTCTTTTGTTTGTTTTCTTTGCAAGGCATTTCTAAGTATACCACTGTATTACTAAATAAATTCATTTATAAAGTACACGCTCCTTGGATTTGAGTGTTGCTCTTGCTCCAGCGTGACAGATTACAGTTTAAAACAACACCTTCGAAGGTTCAGTTAGTCAGCCTGCACCATCATCAAAAACGTGATGGAGTGACTTCATCTTCTATGTGTTGCTCGCAGCCATCTTCATGACCATGTTACTTATTTCCACAGTCCAAATTCACATTTTGTCCCCATTATACCTCTAACAACCTCCCAAGCCGCTTTCAGACACCAATCAGAGAGATCACTGGAGATCCCTTTTCCACACTGCCGCCACTCTAGCTGTGCTGTCACAGTGACAGCATGAAGGGAAGTACAGAGGAACAAAATGTTATAATAAAGGGACTACAGGGGTGGAACAAACTGTGGGTGATGTATTTGTCACATTCAGAGAATATCTCCTCAACATCTGCTCGTTTCACATGAAAAAAAAAAAAAAAGAGAAAAGTTTATGCTCTTGCACATGAACTAGGGGAGAAGGAGAGGTTTGGGAGAGTTCATATAGACGGGTGGGTTCTTAGTTAGCAGAACTTGTTTGGTTTCTTAGTGTGGCTGAATGACTACCCTTTTTCTGTTTTCCAGATTTAGGTGCCATTGTGCTCTGGAGAAAACTGAGAGCTTTGTAATATTTTTAATTCTCATTCTCTGGTTGATACCTCTCCACAGGTATGTCACCAAAGTCCCTGAAGGTCCCTTCATGGCTTGGCTTTGAGTCCATTAGGTTTAACAGTCCTGCAAATGAGATGTTTTTGATCCAATATATTTTAAGAAAATTGGTTATGATTGTTAGAGCAGCAGCATGTTGTCATGCCAACAACGAGACCCCCAGATGTGGTGTCTGCATTGACGGTGCTGATGGAGAAGGACAGGGAAGGTCAGAAGGAGTTGCACTGTGTCTTTGTAGATTAAGAGAGTCCATGGCAGAGTACCGAGGGAGGACATGTCTGAGGGCAGCATGGTGACAGAGGTGCAGGCAGGGTGAAGAAGAGCATCTGGAGTTGTCTGTGATAGGAGATTAGCAGCATGAATGCAGCTTTACAAGACAGTAGTGAGACTACTTGTTCTCTGTCTTGGAGACAGCAGCACCGACTGAAGAGGATGGATGGGATCATCAGAGGAGCAGCCAGGGTTAGATGTCATCGAGATAAGCTTGGAGAGGTTAGCTGAGATGGTTAACACATGTAAAGAGGAAGGATAGTGAATTCACTGGTGGAAGGATGCTGGAGGTGGACCTGCCAGGGAGGAGAAAGGGGGGAGACCAAAGAGGAGATGCTGTTTGGTGTGATGGATGAAGATGCAGAAGACGGGGCAAGATGGAAATCAGTGATCTCCTGTGGTGACCATTTTTTAAATATTTCTAAAAAGGTTACATTCTTAATGACTTCATTGGGATTTTTTTTTTAAAAATATATTGTAAATGGAGTACAGTCTCTTTTTAAATCATGTGGCTTCCAGCCGGTTTCCTAAGCACAGCACTTTGTGTTCCTAAAAAATAAATCTGTCAAATTTCTTCACCCCCACCCCGACTCAGTAACAGTAGTTCAAGTAATGTGAAAATTCAAATACCTTACCCCCCCTTGCTGTAAAATCAATTATCTATGAAACTACAAACACATAAAAGTCATTTAAAAACAACAGAGGTAATTATTTTTCCCTCTTTTTTTTTTTAAGATCAAAACTCGCACTGAGATTTAAAGTGAGAAGACAAAAACCAACCAAACACACACCCTTCTGTAAGAAGCAAGGCACATTTTATGTAGGGATGTTTTATGGAGTTACAGTTGTCAGAAAATGTTAAACATCTCCGACATCAGAGGTTCTGTGGGTCAGTCACTCCTAACTGTGGTTACGTGAGCACAGAGAAGGTAGAGCAGCTCTTCAACGTCAGACTCTAAGTGTCGTTCTACACAGCTGTTTGGAGCAGCTTTAACTGGCTGTAAATCAGTGCATAAGTCACACATCCTGCTACAGATAGGGTTGGTATTCAGCGTTAACGCACATCTGTTCATCATCTGGTCATCACATGACTCGGAAGAAGCCAGAGCTTCTATAAAAATATTCAAAAGTACAACGGTGGAATTTCCACGACTGTATTGGTGTGTTAATAATCTTTTCAAACGAGATGCAATGTGTCAAAGTCTGGCCCTGAGATTAGTCGACTGTTATGGTCCATGAAAGAGTTGTTAACGTCTGTTAAGACAAAAAAAAAAAAAAAAGTTCACTTTGTGTCAAAGTTTGATTTCCCTCAGAGAGATCCCTCTGTAGATCTGCTCCGTCAGAGGCACGTAGGTCTTCTTCTCAGGATCCAGGAAGTATATGGGGTCTTTAATGAGATCAGGGTTAAATCCCTCCTCCACCAGCTTCACTTTCTTCATCTTGAATGTTCCCGTCATCTCCAGGTGGGGCTGCGAAACAAAACACCTCCTTAAAAACCAGGAATCGTCTCAGACGTGTGTCTACATTTACTGTCACTTTTTTGGTGCCAGTTTCGTCTGTTTCCAGATCATCACCTGAATAAGCCTGGTTTGGTGAAGAACACACAGTTGTTTAAATCTGGGAAATGATATTGCATGTCCACAGGATAAAATTAGTTTCCCATCCTTTAATATAAGCACAGATCTTAGTTACTGTTTTAGGTTGGGTGTATTTCCACAGATCCAGCACAGCAGAGCATCTGCACAAAGACGGTGAAACCTCAAGACTGTTAAAACTAAAACCAAACGGTCACCATAAACAAAGAACTGATTATTTTGGCTTACATATTATAATCAAATTATTCACAAAAAACAATCAAAATCCGTGACTGTAGTTGGAGCTCGGCTTTTGCATCTAGAAACCTGCTGAAACTGCACCTTCCGGTTTTAAATGTTAAGCACAAAAAAATAAAATAAAAAAGTAAATTCACTGTATTTGAAGGAGTTTAAGTAAAGCAGCACGGAGAGATCCACCAATCATTCTTAGTACAATATTTTTAAATCTACATTCACTTAGTAAAGAGACACTTGGCAAAACTCGCCTTTTTTTTAATTTAATGCCCTCCAAGTATTTAAATCACAATTTAATGACTGATCATTCTTCTCATGAGACTTCGGTTAGTGTCCACTGATACTGAAGTGAGAGGTTTTAGTGTTTTTTTTGTTTGTTTGTTTGGTGTACATATATATATATTTATATATATATATATATATTTGCCAATATTGACCACAGCACACAAACAAAAACTTTAAGCACTGACTGCGTCTTCTGTGGACAATGTTCTGCAACGCACGCTCTACCTACCTTTTCTGTCTTCGGTCCAACACTCCATCACCTGCACTACAACTGTCCTCATTAGCAGAATTATCTGTAAATTCAGATAAACTCTAGAGATGGGAGATCCATCTCCCTGTGGATCTGGTGATGAATCGAGTTGACTTCAGTAAAATAATTTGGATCCGGTCATTACTCTTAACAGCTCTCAGATGGATCATGAGGATTCTTATTAACAATAACTGCTTCTGCGGTGGATGCGTTTCCCAGAGACTGAACCGTCATCAGCTCAGCTGCAACCCAACACCATCTTGGTTGTTTCTGTCCTTCCCTTCACCACGAGCTTCATCCACCTTGTCACTGCAAAACTCTGCACTCGAGTGCTTTCTTGTGAAATTGTCCAGTTCTTTTTATTCTATCGACAGCTGTCTTTCAGCTGATTAATGTCTGTCTAATGTACAACCCTCATCCACAGTCATATTTATCAGAGAGGACTCCGTCCATCTTGTGGGTCCCCGGGTCCTCATTCATTTTAAAAAAGGAGGATAACATTACAGCTCACCTTAAATCACTGTGCTTCGAGAGAAAGATTTTAAAAGATTTGCTTGTCGATAAAGTACCGTGGGGTTTCTGGCTTAAATAGACCTGTGATTTACGTTCTAAAGCAGGCAGACGCCTCAGACAGACTTACTCAGTGGCCCCAGGCTTAAGGTTACCAGGAAGTGCCCTGTAAAAGTAGCTTTAAGGAACATTCATGTGGCAAAAAAAAACAAAAAACGTTGTATTAGGTTGGCTGACAGGAACCTCCTGACGGAGGTTCTCTGCTGATCTGGATTTTTAAATTATGTTTGGTGCTCTAGCGTGAACATAAATCATCTGAGCACAACTCATTTAAACCATTTGGGCCAAGCGCACTTCCGCATTGATCCTCATGCAGAACTAAGATTTATTGCAATTCCTCGACTGACCTCTAGAGGCTGGGGCCAAAAGCGAGTCAATCTATACTGACTCTCATATTAAAATGTGCAACTTTAGAGCAGAAATAAACATATTTACTGACTGGCTTTGAAATACCGTTTTGGTCTCAATCGTTTGATTTCACATCCATGACAGCTCTGAGGGAGGTGGATGTTTTTCTCTTTGTTTTTGTTTGTTTTTTAATCTATGCCAAGAGAATTTATATAAAGCATTAAATTTATTTCTAATATGATTGATTGACAGTCGGCTCAGCCAATGGCTAGCAGTTATCACTTCCTTATCTGGAATCGTCATACTACCGCGTTTAGCGAAAAAAAAACATCCCTTTGTATTAACCCAGCGTCGATTTAACATGACTAATTTTTGTTTCGCCGTTGAGTCAACATGTTAAACGAAATATCCTGCTGTAAAAATCTGACGACAGCTCTGCAGATATTTTGGCGGGGTTCAGCAGGAGGAGCTGGGAGCAAAGCTGACTTTGATTGACATGTGGTGGGCGTGGTTTTCTGGATTTTTCGAGGCAACATGGCTCCGTTCCTGCGCGAAAAAAAAACGGGCTTCAACACTGGTCTTCAGACGTCAATGGGTCACGTGACCTAATGTTTTGTCCAATGTTTTTTAGTTTATGGGTTGTACGCGCCAAACAAAACAAAAAAAGAGGTTTATTTTATACAGTATATGATTTGGACCACAGATAGTTTGGTAGGAGTACGTTTGATGAAGTTGGAGATTATAAAGAAAAACGATGGAGGGGTGATTCGGTTCAGGTCTTGTTGGGATATTACGCCAAAGTAGAGGTCCAGTTGGTGGGGGCTTTTTAAAAAGTCAATAGCTACCACCGATCCCGAAAACAAAATTTAAAAAAGCAACTAGCATCCCTTGTTTACTTGGTTCTTCTCTTTATTATTTTTGGAGAACTCTTTTTCGTCTTCTTGTCTGCTGCTGGCTGTTTAAGAAAAAAGGCGCATTAGCGCCACCTCGTGGTCGCCTGTGTTACTCGTTCTCTCCACAGTTATACAGTGTGATGAAGAGGCCGAGAAGACGACTGGCCCCGTTAGAGGTCCTGTCTGATCTACTGCTAGTGGAAGCGTGCCTGCATGTGAAGCTGCTTTTCTGTCAGCCTATTTAATTCATAGCCTGAAATATCAATTCACTTCAGCTGTATTATTAATGAAGATACATAACTTTCCTGTTCCGCAGGGGAAGCACATACAAGCAGCAACTGATATGTACCTGAATGCGGATGAACCTGGGTCTTGCATACGTTGGGAGATAACTGACGACCTGCTTGTAGGTGTCTGAGCAGTCGAAGTCTTCCCCCTCTTTCAAAGTGATGGCTGCCATGCCGATGCGTCCCTCGTGACCTGGTCAGGGTGATTCAGACACACACAGACATTATGCTGAGAGCTCTGAAAGCATTTAAAGTAACTGAACCCCATCCACACTGACAGATCTCTGGAGTTCCAGTGACTTTTACCTTCAACTTTCACACCATAAACGTTTGCTTCCAAGATGCAATGCGCCATCGTGAGAATGTCAGCAACTTCGGATGTGGCGACGTTCTCGCCTTTCCACCTGTGATAAACAAGAGGTGCATGAGTGTAAATCTAATCATCATCATCAGAGTACCTGACTCTGATTTACAAAGAGGAGCTAATTTTCTCAATCATGAGTCAGAATGAGTCATGACTCACCTGAAAGTGTCACCAACTCGATCTTGAAAGTACACAAAGTTTTCGTGGTCAAACCGAAGCAGATCTCCGGTGTTGAAGTACAAGTCGCCCTTTTTTAAGACATCACGGAGCCTCTTCTTCTCAGTTTGCTGCTTGTTACCAGCATACCCAATAAAGGGAGACCTCCGAGTTACCTTTCCAACTAAAAGTCCCGTCTCACCTGGACAAGACATAAGAAAATACCAAAATCACACGGCGTCGCTTGTGTACCCAGCAGTGGCACTGGTTCTTTGGTGACTCACCTTTGGCGGCTTTGATGCACAGACCCTCCGAGTTCCTGACAGGCTCCTCCTTCTCGATGTCAAACTTGATCAAAGTGTAAGGGAAGAAAAACTGGGAGGAACAAAGAAAACACACATCTGAAATGTTTGTGACTGCTACGCTTGGCTTTGTAAGGAGTTCTGAGACGATGTGCTCCAAACAACCATACACACTCTCACTGACAATTTAGAGTTGTCAGTCAACCCAACATCCATGTTTTTGGACTGTGGGAGGAAGCCAGAGAACCCACACAAGCATGGGGAGAACATGCAAGCTCAACACAGAAAGACTCCTGCTCAGGAGTTGAACCAGGAAGCTTCTTTCTGAGAGGCAACAGTGCTAATCACTAAGCCACCTGTAAAGAGCTGGTATAGGCTCCAGCAGACCCTTATGACCCTGTAGAGGAACCAACGGGTATAGAAAATGGATGGATGAATGGACCCATTGGTTTCTAAAGACCGGTAAGGTGGCTGGCGCTTGCTACAACACCACCAGTGTGAAGGTACCCATCAGTCTCAAACAGTGTCTGATGACATGAGTCTTCAGGGGGAAAAAAAGTATTTTAGAGCACCACATAAACATCTGAGTCTGCATGTGTTTGGTCTGTTACCGATTTATAAGAGTATAAAAAAAAAACCCCAATCAATTGCACACAGATATATATATATATATATATATATATATAAGTATTGATATATATAAATATATATAGATATATGAATTTCAGGTATTTAAAGAAAGCGCCAACCATCTCACTTCTACACTGAGGCTCATGCAAAACTTTATTGTAGTTTAATTTATTGTAGTTCCTCGGGTGGCCACTAGAGGCTGGCTCCAACAGTGAGTCAATCGCCATTGACTGTCCTAAAAATGTCTAACTTCAGAGCAGCAATAAACATATTTATAGCCTGCTTCAAAAAATGTTTTTACCTCATTTGATTTCACACCCAAGACAACTCTGAGGAGGGTGAATTTTTTTGTTTGTTTGTTTTGTTTTTTTGCACCACCCCAAGAGAGTTTATATAAAGCATTACATTTATTTCTAATATGATTGAAAGTCGACTCAGCCAGCAGCTAACTGTTATCCCGTCTTCATCCATAATCATCACACTGCTGCGCTTAGCAAAGCAACCAGATTTTTGTGCAAACCCAGGATTGGCTAAATGAGATGGTAATTTTTGATTTTGCCATTGAGTTAACATGTTAAGAGGTATAAATGTCTGCCAGGAACTCTGGGCATATTTCTGACTAACTCTGACTGACATACGGTGGGCGTGTTCCTGTAGGCTTCCCAAGCGACATTCCTGTGTTGAGTATGAAGAAAAATTGGCTTCATCATCTCTCTTCACAAACCAATGGGTCACGTGACCTAATGCTTCATCACTTGTTTTTGTTTTACCAATTACCGATCAGCCTAAAAATACATGTTTTTGGACTGTGGGTGAGGAAAAAAAAGCATGTGGAAAACATTCAAACTCTAACTAGAAAAGCCTCATCTGGGATTCAATCCAGGAAGCTACTGTAGCTGGCTTGAATCCAGAAATCAAGCTGCAAAGCGACGCCGCTGTCCAGCAAGCCACCGTGTGGCCTGCATCCTTTTTGATCAATATTTACTTCAACTCCACAGGTCAACAGATGGATCAGTGCAGTGTCTGCAGTAGTGCAGACTGTAATCTAATCTATCGGGGTAAAATGAGCAAAAACTAGTTTTCCCTGTGACATGCCTGGACTCTCTTAGAAGTGTTAATCAGCTCAGCTTTTCTGGGAAATCATATTTTGTTCATCATTGACGCAATTACCATACATAATCAACAACAACAACCATAATCCTGAGTGGCATAATAATCATAATCCTGAGCCTGAGCGGCAGCCAGTTTCAAACGCCTCACTGCCACTGTTGTTAACTCAGCGAACTTCCCTTGTTGCTGAGCTCAGCTGGAGCTTCACACAGAAAGTAAACATGAACAAACAGGGAACTATAAAGCTGTTCAACAGCTCATCAATAGATGGATCATTCTGACTTAAAAGGAGCCAAATCTCTATAAACATGAAGAAACTCGAAGCAGGGGACAGGATTCTGGCGCCAGAGCTTCCACCAGATAACAAACCTGCATCTATATTCACCCGTGGAAACCGATATCACTGTAACAACTCTGAATATCTGCTGCAAAATGCCAGACCCATTACTCCCCCCCCCCCCAGCTTTGGCTCAAACTAAAGCAGATATTTTCCCAAGTTTGGACCAAAGCAGTTGACGAACGCCACCATCTCTAAAAACCACCCCACACTCCTCCAGTTCCTACACTGTGCACGGCGTTGGCTCGTCCCACAGCGCCGATCTTGGACGTGTAGTTGATGAAGCCGATGTTTCCCTCGGTGGCAGCGTACAGCTCTCTGACTTTGATGTCCCCGAATCGATTCAGAAACTCAGACCAAATGTCAGTCCGGACTCCGTTGCCAATGGCGATCCTCACTTTGTGGTCCTTCTCATTTTCTTTCTGCAAAAAAGAAAAAAAGAAAGAGGAACAGGATCAGAAGATGTGAAATGAACATCCAGCGTCGGTGGAGTAATGACGTAGCAGCAAGGAGACCTAGACTCCTTTCTTTACCTTTGGCATGTTACAGAGATAGCGCAGAGTTTCACCGATGTACTGCATCACTGTCACGTCGTACTTCCTGCAGTCATCCCAGAACTGAGAGGCTGAGAACTTTCTTCTCAGAACGATGGTGATTCCTGCAGTTAAAAGCATTTAAGTTACCATTATCTCACTCAGCTGTCTTCTATCTCCTCTGTGCTTTTGTTGCTCTGACACTCGTGAGGATTGAGAGGACTGTTACCTCTCTCAATGGCTCCAGACATCCCGATGAGGAAGCCCGCGCTGTGATAGAGCGGCAGATTGATGTAGAAGATGTCCTCCGCCGTGACTCCACAGGCTGCCTGGAGGAAAGAGGCGGCCCACACTCGCTCATGGGTGACAACAGCTGCTTTTGGCAAACCTTGCACAAATCAGAGGACAATAAATCATCCTGTGCTCTACCTGGAACCTCACAACTCATGCCTGGAGGATGATCAACCTCTCTGCTGGGGATCTCCTGACAT
Organism: Zenarchopterus dispar; assembly: GCA_028564865.1. Classification (NCBI taxonomy): domain Eukaryota; kingdom Metazoa; phylum Chordata; class Actinopteri; order Beloniformes; family Zenarchopteridae; genus Zenarchopterus; species Zenarchopterus dispar. The sequence goes on along the minus strand of JAOWBL010000021.1, from coordinate 5,431,369 downwards.
GCACATTTTAGCTAAAGTAACACTAGTGGGTATTTCTGTAACAACAAAGGATTAAATCATAGCTCCTCTTTCAGCTCAGAGATCAGGTTTCACCTGCCATAAATGCATTCACGCTCACTTCCCACGCGTCCACGTTTCCAGGTAGGCAGCTGTTACGTACACTACCTGCTCTGCACCAAGCAGAAACAGAGGGGCCTTAACAACTGCCCGGTGAACATAATGGGACATTTAGCAGCTAAAAAGCCAGAAAATGTTAACAGGATCTGATGCAAATGAGTAGAAAAGTACAAGTAAACGTCGTTGCTGCTCCGCGCTGGCCTGGATGTGTTAACTCACACTTGCCATACGTATTCTGCTTGAGCCGTCCTCTCGAGACCGTAAATAAACATTACTACTCAGTTCAGCAAACATTTGCACGCATTAGTTGGTGTTTTGTTTTGTTTTTTTCATCCGTCCTGACTGCAGTCGCTGAGCAAAAGTCAGCTTTGAAAGTGCAGCGACTGTTTCAGATGATTGTAGATAATTCAGCGATGCTGTGAGGGAGGTTGGAGACGCTCGTAACCTGTTCAAACCACCAAGGAACTACACTAAATTTAAAAAGCAGCTCTAACATATGTACACTTCACGCAAAGAAAGCTTCGTTTTCAGGTCAAGAGCAAATGTAACATTTTAAAGAAAAAAATAAAAGTACCAAATGTTCTAAATATGAGAAATAAAATCTAATTCCAATTAGTCTTTATTTGAATGATTTAATATTGATTTATAAAAGGAAGATATTCAGGAAATACACATCTTCTCCAGTGGATGTGTGCTGAAGCCTTGTTATTTTTGCACATCAACGTGAGCCTTTTGACTCTTATTTCACATCCAGGCAAACGTGGTAATGTAACTAAAGTAAATATTATTAGATGGTAATAAGAGCAAACTTTTGCTAATGACCAAAACTAAGTGAGTGAAAAAAAGAATATGTGTTTGCAGCAGAAAGGGAATTATCGTTTGTACTTGGGGGGGAATGTTATCATTATTCTCCTGATGTGCAAGTGATAAAGATATTCTACAATGTTCAACACAGGTGGGAAAAATGGACACTAATCCGGGTAAAAAGGATGCAGACTTTAAAATTTGAAGAAAAAAAAAACCAAACTGACTTTGAGAGTTGCAAGTGAGGACATGCGTTTTTGTCATATTTGTCATTGGAAGACGCAAACAATCCACTCAAGAATCACCACTCAGTTCTCCCGAAAGCCGGCCATCATTCGGTTGCCATGACAACTGAGTCCGGTCTGCCGGTGTACCTGTGGTGCCGGATGTGTAGATGTAGAGAGCGGTGCTCCTGATGTGGATGTTGGCCTGGAGATCCCTAGGCAGCGGCGCGTCCGAGGCCTTTGAGATCTTGTCGGACAAACACTTGACGCCTTCCACGCTGCAGCTGCCCGACAGCAGGTACACACTGATACCCTGCTCCGTCAGCGTCGGCAGAATCTCCTCCACGGCGTCCTGCAGCTCTGCAAATACAGAAGAGCATTCAGGCCCCGCACGTTACAGCAGAGCGCCGTGTTATGCAATGCTCCTGCACGTGTTGGTCTGCATCATGTTACAGGACTCCACTGAGATACGAGCACGCGGTGCAGGACGTTCAGCTCCAATGTATGCATTTCTCAGTAAAGAGACTAAAACTGGAGCATGGTGGTGGCAAGTTGCCAGGATGAAAATCCTCAGAGCTGGAAATGAATTAAAAACTCCTGGAAGCATGTAGAAGAGAAGAGAAGAAGAAGAAAAAAAAGGTGAAAATGTATGTTGCTTGATCCAGAAATCATTTATATGTGACATAACTTCTGATTTGTTGGTTGGAGCCGCTAAGTAAGAGGAGAAATAACCCATTTAGGTAAACATGATGAATTTCCAGTCTTTGCGCGACTGGTTCTAACTAAATTCAGTGGTTTATGGTGATTGTGTACAAATAATCGTAACCGATGGCAGGACGGCGGCTTAGTGGTTAGCAAGAAGGTTCCTGTTTTGACTCCCAGTGCTGAATTTGCCGAGCTTGCATAGATTCTTCTGGATACTCTGGCTTCCTCCCACAGTCCAAAAACCTGTATGTTTGGTTTATTGACAAGTCTAAACTGCCCATGAGTGTGCATGGTTGTTTGTCTCTATATGTGGCCTGCGATAAACTGGTGACCAGGCTGTACCCCTGAGCTGGGATGGGCTCCAGCAGGCCTCTCTGACCCTGTAAGGAACCAGTGGGTATAGAAGATGGATGGATAATCCTAATTGATGCCTAAATATATTACAGCTCTCACAACTATAAAAACACAAGTCAGGGACTTTTATCTGTTTGATATGACACCTTAGCTCCATTTAGAGCGTGAATGTGTGACAAATAGAAAATTGTTTTGCAGTATTGATATTTTGCATGTTAATACTGCATATATATGTACATATATATATATATACATATATATGTACATATATGTATATATATATATGTACATATATGTACATATATATATATATATACATATATATATGTACATATA
>JAOWBL010000021.1:5396987-5410592 GCA_028564865.1 Zenarchopterus dispar | reverse complement strand
TAGATAGATAGATAGATAGATAGATAGATAGATAGATAGATAGATAGATAGATAGATAGATAGATATGTGGTGCTGATTAACAACTTAGTTTATATATGAACAATTATGAAGTCTTTATTTCTCACAACAAAAGGTAGCTTTATCACAAATGTTATGTAAGCGGATGCAGGTGTGTGTGTTGCACCTCTTGCTCTCTTGCATAGTCTTCTTGGTCGTATTCTTCTTCATCATGCTGAGTTTGAAGAGCTGCACTGTCAAAATCTAAAGACATGTTTCACAGCCTGATGGTTGAGAAAAGAGGGACAACAAATGAAAAAATGTTAAATGGCCATATCTGATATAAGACACCCCTGTAAGCTCGTTATATTTTGTTATCAGTTGTGGTTGCAATCAAGGGTTTGCCCCACGGTTGGTCCAGCAACAATTTATAACGGTTAACTTTTCACGACACTAGTCACTTTTTAGTCACGTTTATGTTCAGTAACAAAAATATTCATCACTTACCTGTCGGATAGAAAATTGAACAGACGTTTTCTTTTGTTTATCTGCTTACTTTTACGTCTATTTAGCAGTGATCCGTGTGAACATTAATATTAGAAACACCGAAGTTTTCATAACAAAGCAGGAACACCAGGTAGCTAACTAGTGTCGACTCCGGCCTCGATGAAAACTGGTATAGTCATCGTTCAAGACAAACTACAGTCAACAGAATTTATCTTAAAAATGGATTATTTAGTCAGTAAGAGTAAGACTTTGTGAGTAAAAGACGCCGTAAACTTATTAAGGTACAAAGATATATCCGGACAGCTAACTAGCCTGCTCGTGTCCCCTTTAAACGTACGTAAGAACTCGGGCTTTGAAAACTCGCGCGCATTAGCAGCGCCAAACAACCGCACCTCTACGTGGCAGAAAACCTCCATTTTCAGACTTACCTAACGCATCACAAACACCATAAAATCCGTTATTTGAATTACGCTTAATTATCTGTTTCAAATACTGTGTCTTTAATAAAATATACGGGGCAACTGGTTTATTGTTGGCAATCCCGGAAACAAGATTCTGGCTCAGGAAAATCGCATCTCCATGGAAACGGACTATACAAATTTTATGGGTAATGTAGTTCAAAGCTCTCTTAGGCCAACACTGCCGTCCAGAGTGAAATCTATTTTTTATTTTCTTGTGGCAAGATTTTCCCCTTCTAACATCTCTGATATAATTTAAATAATAATAATATTAAGAAGAATAAAAATGAAAACTGATGTGTTTATCCATAACTTGTAATGTTTTTAATATTTTTATAAAGTATCAAAATGTATATCAAAGTATTTAATGATATAATGATGACATGTAGGAGCTTAATATTTCTATAATACATTTACAGTCTGCTTTTTTTTGCATTTTTAATTCCTATAAAAAGGCGTATACAATTGTGTCTATAACTTTAAAATGAAATCCTTCTAAAGCATCATTGAAATGAGCATAATAAGAAAAGGCGTTTTGTGTGTTCTTGATGATACTGATATTAACAAAACTTTTGAAGTGAACTGATTAACTTTATGTGCAGATTTGTTATGTTACAGTGTCTTTTTTTGTCCATATGGATATTTATTTTAAGAAATAAAACATCCAACTTTCAGAGCAACTATAAGTATATTCTCAAATAATCTTATATTTCTATTCAATTTCCGACATATATTAAAAGGTTATCTACTAATTTACTCGTATATTAGACATTTTTATGTTCACAGCTGTACAGGAACAACAGGATAGTTTAATGAACCCATATTTTACTTAAATATTCAGCTAAGTTTAACCAGTTTTTTTCATTGAAAGGACTATGAATATTTTTGGCTTATTTTATTCTTCAGCACATGTATCATCGGAGGCAGATTGATAAAATAAATTCAGGTATTAGAAGTTCATATAAAGTTTTATAAATTCCTAGAAAGTCTATTATGGCTCATAAGCTTGAGGTGAACTGTCGACGGTGGCCCATGTAGGACATGTGTCGGACACGCCCCCTGTTCCGTCCTGTCTTCCGCGTTTTGTCCTGCTGTTTTTCCTCTTTTCCAGAGTCAGCTCTTATATATATCAGTAAAGCTTAAAGTCATGTTTCAACAGCGCTGACCTGCATTCAGCACTTTCACATCCGGGATCCTTCCGTGACAGTCACCTGACAGGATCCTGGCCACGTGACAGGTCTGAACTCTCCTATTAGACGTGGACTATTTCATGAGTTGGGTTGTTTGTCTGTGTACTGGTAGAAATGGCTACAAATCCACCAAAGTTAAGGACGTCGATAGCTGCAAATGAAAGGTGAGAACCAATGAGAGGTGCTGATTATCACCAAGTTGAAGCCAATATCTTCAATTTGATACCACATCTCTCTCTATTTTTTTTTTTGGTCATTCACAGGCTAAAAATCTTGAAAAATGCTTTTGAAACAAAGTACGGAGAATCTCCTCTCTTCTTCGCATATGCACCAGGAAGAGTTAATTTAATAGGTAATTATTCTGCGTTGTTTGTTTTTAGTAACAGTATGTATGTAGGAAGGCTATGTATTAGGACTGTTTGATTATAGTGGAAAAAAGAGGTTATTTTGGTCACCACTTGAAATTATGATTACTTTAAACAATTATCCACTGGCATTTGAAGCGGGGTGGATTTATCAAGCTTAACATAAAAATGTTAAAATTTCCATAAAAAACTTCAACTTTGAACAAAATAAAAAATTCAGACTAAATAGAAATGATTGCACCAAACACTGGTAGATCTTATCAAATGATCCCTTAAAGGTTTTTTGCCCGAAACACCAGCATGACCTTGATTTCCTTTAAATTAAATAATACTATATGTTGCACACTAGAAGGAGGAAGGAATTGCTCACCCATGGCTGTGAATGCGTCATGCACATCACAAGACCAAATATCTGTCAAATTGTTATTAATTGTTATTGTAAGCCAAAATTGAAATCAATGTTAAAATTTGATTAATTGTACAGCTCTAATGTAAATATGAGCTGAATTTGAAATGTTTCTGCCAGGTGTGGAATGATTTCTTTTCATTTGTCTCACTGTCATATTTGTAATATTTTCCAGGAGAGCACATTGATTACTGCGGCTATTCTGTGCTGCCAATGGCTATTGAACAGAACATCCTTGCAGCTGTGTCTGTGAACAATTCAGGAATAATCCAGCTGGCCAACACCAATCCTCAGTACCAGTAAGATACCTGCAGTCACGACTGTCGCTGCACTGTCATTTTTCTTTGTGCAAATAATTTAAGTGTTCATTAGTCTTTACAATGTTATGATAATGTCCTTAGAAAGCTTAAGTCTGCTGATTTTTTTTTTTTTAAGGGATTTTAGAGTGTCATGCTCAACAGACATCGTCATAGACAAAGAAAATCCAAAGTGGTATTATTATTTTCTCTGTGGAGTTAAAGGTATTCAGGTGAGAACTTTTGTCTTGGCATTGCTAAAAAATAAATAAATAAAGTGAGATGTAAAAAGCTGTAAAACTTGCAGATATTTTTTTGTTCATGTTTTGTTTGCAGGAGAAGTTTGGGATGACTCGATTGGCAGGGATGTCTTGTCTCATAGATGGAACTGTTCCTCCGAGCTCCGGCCTGTCCAGTTCAAGTGCGCTCGTTTGTTGTTCTGGCCTCCTAACAATGGAGGCAAATGAAAAGTCCCTCTCCAAGGTCAAATTCCTTTAATTTCACTAAATAATTTTTTTCTTTATGTGCTTTCATGATAAAGATCAAACTTAAGAACAATAAGGATTTCTCAAAGATACAAAAGATGGCTTGTAAGACTAAAAAAAGCCCATAGTAGTTTCACTTTCATTTCAAGAGCCAATATTGAAGAGTACTTGATAGAAAGTGCCTTGTTTCTTTGAGGAATTTGTCAATCTCTGATATTCCATGTTCAGCGTTGGTCCATGTAATCCTTCCTCCAGGTGGCTCTCGCAGAGATATGTGCCAAGTGTGAACGCTACATTGGTACAGAGGGAGGAGGCATGGACCAGTCCATCTCTTTCCTGGCAGAGGAGGGAACTGTATGTAGTGTTGCTTATTCACATCATGTTTCACAGTAGTGATAAGAATAAATTATTGTTTTGAGATTTAAAAAAAAAAAATTCAAAACTTAAATAAAATGGTTTGAATTGTCCCTCAGGCAAAGCTGATTGAGTTCCAGCCTCTGCGGGCCACTGATGTCAAGCTCCCAGATGGCGCCGTGTTTGTGATTTCCAACTGCTGTGTGGAGATGAACAAAGCTGCTTCTTCTCACTACAACATCCGTGTGGTGGAGTGTCGGATTGCCACAAAGGTGCAGGGATCCTAAATGGAGGTTTTCATACTGTTTATTGTTGCATAGTTAATAAGAATGTTTATATATATTTTGGATTTTCACTTTATTTGAGAGTTACTATGCTTCATAGCCACAAAAAAATGTTTAATCACAAAAAAAATTGTATACATACTGTTGCAAACACTCAGTAAAATGAGTCTGAATTTTCATAAAACCTGATGCAAAATCTCTTTGTATTTTGCAAAACTAGATGTTGGCGCAGGCTCGTGGTCTGGACCTGAGCAGGTTGTTGAAGCTGTCTCAGGTTCAGACAGAGCTGAAGGCTTCCCTGGAGGAGATGCTGGCTCTGGTGGATGAGGTGCTTCATCCTGAGCTGTACACCCGAGAGGAGATCTGCGAGTTCCTGAGCATCACCTCGGAGCAGTTTGCAACAGAACTGCTGAGCGCTAACACTCAGAGTTGTGAGTAACAACACTTGAATCCAGTTCTTGTAAAATATCCCTACTTTTCTTCTCAAATCTCAGATATGAAAAGGCTTTGAGCTGCTGACTAGACTCAGGCATTTGTCGTTATGTAGGGCATCTCATGAAGTACAACAGTAAAATAAACCAGTGGATATTTGATAAAGTGAATTTAACTGAATCAAATTAAACTACATTCACATATTTGACTGAAATAAACCCACATACAGTGCACACTCACACAAACTGTGTTTCTTTCTCTCCCAGTAACGCACTTCAAGCTTCACCAGCGAGCCAAGCACGTGTACGGTGAAGCTGCACGGGTGATGAGGTTTAAGAGCGTGTGTGATTCTGGACCTGCTGAATCCATAAAGCTGCTGGGAGAGCTGATGAACCAGAGCCATGCGAGCTGCAGAGATCTCTATGAGTGCAGCTGCCCTGAACTGGACCAGCTGGTGGACATCTGTCTGTGAGTACTTCAAAATCAAATCTGAATGCCATTTTAGATCTTTTCAAAATGTTTTTTTTTTTTTAAAATCAGTAAAATAATGATGATTTAGAGTAGCCACAGGTTAATTTGCATGATGCTCCAAAGCTGCTTAAGTGTCACCTTCTGTTTCACAGCCCAACACCAGAGTGCATACTAACTGTGCAGCATTTATACTGTGTATTAACCTTTAGATTAGACTGTCTTGTCTTGGTGGTTTGCAATAAATCAAGACAATAAATGGTGCTATCAGGAAGTGCACTTGTATGGTTTGTGTTAATCATACATAGACTCATAAAGAGATTGGCGTGATGGAGGAGTCAGAGAGGAGATATTTCTGGATCTGTCCAACCACCATTAATTTTTAGTTTTGCTTTCCTGGAAGCTGCCTTTGTTTTCTCCTTTTTATCCTGCTCTGCATAGTGAGATATGATGTCAAAATGCTTCCTAAACTGTATAAAATTTCTTTGATTTTACACTTTTTGTTTTGAGTGTACTTAATTTAGTCACTTTTCAGCCTGAATACAGAACACACTGAAACCTGCTCGGTAGCTTTTTGGTCTTTAGTGCAGCGTAGATTTAGGCAATGGCTACACTGGATCACAATAATAAAAATAATTGGTTATTAATACTGGTAAAAGTACTCGCGTTAAGTCAAAATACCTGGTGTGTATTTTTAAAAAGACTGAACATGCCTACATTTCCAGTCCAGCCTGAACAATGATGTGATGGATTATCATTAAATGTTGTGTTGACGTTCATTCATGACCTCTGAAGAAGTGAAGTCACTTGGTGAGTCTTCATCTACTGCCACCATCTGGCCAAAGCATGAAACTGTTAGCTGCATTTTTTTTTTTTTTTCATCAAATACTCAGTAATGGTGTTACTTCGGTGCACTTACTGCTAATAAGCATATTTTAGTATGCAAACAGCAGACTAAACATTATAAAGAGGTTTTTTTTTTTGTTTTTTTTTAGTATTGTTAATGTAAAAACTCACTCATATTTATTTCGGAGCATTTAGCTCATAAGTATCCCTGCGCTCTCAATAAATGCAGCCTCATAGAAACACAGAAATGGTTGAACACTTACTGGTGGGTTTAATTAATAAGAAAATTGAATTAAATTTAGAGGGGAAAAAACCCTCCAAAGCTTCTATTTTGGGTTTTGTCAGCATAACTTGCTTAGTGGAGGTAAAATCGCATTTTTGGCCAAACATTGAATTTTAATGGTCTACTAGAGTATATACAGTTGTTTTACTAATATTGTTTCCAGCACAATAAAAAAACATATTTGTCCCCTTCATCATCTGTCCTACAGTCACAAGAAAAGTAAAGTACAACCTCTTTCAATTCTAAGATTTTCATATCAGGAAATAATTTAAAAAAGGAGAGAAAACCGGATCCTTTGTTAGGTGTTAAAGTAAATACAACCTTGGATGAACAACTGTCATTAGTTACACACTGAAAGAATAATGTTCCAAGTATTTTGCAAATGGCCTTATGACCCTTCTCAGACTGAAGGGCAGCAATAAACACTTTTCTAAGGTTACTGCTGATGTCTTTCCTCTTTGGCATTGTGTTGGCCTGCTTTCATACAGGTGTGCGATTTCTTAATGATAGAATTATAAAGTGCAGTTGATTCTGTAATGGCATATTTACACTGCTGCAGCATCATCGCTTAGTTTTGTTATATGTAATGTCATGCGCTGTCGTGTAACTCAGGTTGTATTTCTCAATTTTAAGACCTGAGAGAATCACATGATTTTTTTTTTTTTTTTTTGCCTTTCGTTCACAGGAAGTCGGGAGCTGTTGGTTCCCGGTTAACAGGAGCAGGTTGGGGAGGTTGTGCCGTCTCCATGGTTCCCACTGAGAAGGTCGAGTCTTTCTTGCAGTCTGTCAGAGAAGCTTATTACCTTCCCGACCCACGCAGGGCAGCGATGGAGAAACAAAGTTTGTTCGTCTCAAAGCCGGGTGGCGGAGCTGTAATTTTACTGGAGGATTGAAATTCTTCACTGTGTATGATTATATCACAATCATTAATTTCAAACACACTGCAGATAAATGATTTTTTTTTTTTTTTTTAATGAATACACATCCTATATATCTAGGGACTTTAATTCACTTTTGTGCTTAATGTCCCTCTCTACTGTTTACTTGGAATATAAGGGCCAAAGATTTGCTTTAATGGTGCTTTAAAATTTCTGTGAGATACTTTTGTAATAAATAGGTTTTTGTTTAGGTCTCTTAAGGAAAAGAAACTCACAAATAAAACAACCAATTTGTACTGTATAAAACCCAGCTGTCCTTTTATTAGAAGGCAGATACAGTTCAGGACAAATACATGGCATTTTTTGTTTGTTTGTTTGTTTATTTTGTTTTCTTTTGCCCGAAATATTTTTGGACTTTTTCACTTTTGTCACTAGAACAACATTATTCACAAATGTTTCAAGTACTGCTGATCGGAGCCCACATTGGATCAATTCTTACTTCCTAGCAGAACAGTAATGATGGAGCCTTAGCGGTCTAAGGCACATGCTACTCTACTGTACTAAAACCAGCCATGGTCAACAATCCAGGCTTTCAAAATAATACTTTCTACTGAAATATCTATTCAACATCTGATATGTAAAAGAAAAATATCTAATTGTTTAACTATTTTTCAAGTTATTTTCCACTGTCTTCCATTTTGTTTTACTGAAATCATGTTGGAGTTTGATCAATGATCTTTGAGCAACTAAAGAATTTAAAATTAAGTTGTTTCTTTTTTTTCAAGAAAATATCCAAGTTCATGCATTCTAGCTTCATACATCTTTAAATACATTCAGGCCAAATGAGCATCAAATATTTATATTAAAAACACATACAAGGCACAGCAAAGGGAAACCAGTCACCTTTAACCCAACTTTCATAATTCCAGTTTGGTGGAGCCTGGCGAAATGTTGATTCAGTAAAAGTTCATACATTGTGCTTTCCTAAACAACCAGCTGCTCCATTTCACAGTTTACAGAATTATTTATATTTTAGCACTTTGTTTCTACAGTGACAAGAAAGTTTCAAATATTAGGTTTGTTTTTTTGTTTTTTTGTTTTTTTTTTTTTGTAGATGAATCTCTTTTCATATGCTTTTTGGAGATACTTTTATTTTGTAATTTCTGACTTTAAAAAAAATTGGATTTTTGACAGCTAAAGGAAACATTTCAACCCTTCATTAATCAGAGAAGACATTTATAGAGAAATACCCAATGCTTTGAAATGAATTAAGATTATATACCACATAATGAGCAATGTCTCTCTCTTAAAATACACCCATGTCTGCAAATTTAATAATTGTCTTGTAACGTTTACTTTTTGTTGTATTTTTAGAGAGACAGATTTCCTTTTTGGCCTTTGACATTCATTCAGTCCATGTGATTCATACGATTATAAAAAGAAAAGAAATGAGGTACGCTTGTGTTGCTGATTTGAGCGTAGATTCACTCAAATGAAGGACACTCGTAGCTTGTGCTTTGTCTGTAGGATTCATGATATCCTTTACTGTATACGGCCCCGATTCAAGAATTCAGTCAGTGTTCTTTTGCTTCAGAACCTTCATCGTTTTGGCGCCACCGTCTTGTATAGCTCCGCTTTCATTGATGGTGCAAGAAACTTCGTTCTTTCGCTTTAGCATATTTTCTATCCAGCTGGAGCCATGTGGGGTTCTTTCAGGGGAGCATGCAGATGAGACTGTGCTTGTCCTCATGTTTTTGCCTGAGGTAATCAGTTCCCCGTAGCCCTGTTGGTGGGAGAAGGCGTAGGCCGAGCGGCGGGAGCTTGTCCTGCGTACTCGCCTGAGGTTCTGCTCCTGAGGTCCTTGCTTCCTCCTGGACTGCTGGAGATGACGAACCTGTGTAAATGAAACGATGATGGAAAAAGTCTCTTAGTGGATATTCTGGTGCACGGGACAAATACTAGATTCCTGATACTGATTCCTTATTCTGCAGGTAGCTTTTTACTGATATAGCTGCCTCAGGATGAGTTTAAGCTAATGTGCACTGCTTGCACCACCGATACCCCACCTTGTCTGTTAGAGTTGGGAAGAGGTCCACTCTCAGAAATCTGATGACCAGGCCGGGCACAACACACACCACAGTGGTGAGCAGAATGATCAACCATACGCTCTTCTCTGAAAGACAGTTACGGGCCGTGCCTAAGAAGACAGGAGTCAAAACGTATTCACACTTCATATCCGTGTATCATAATTATTGTGCATTTATCACACTCACCTATAAATGGGAAACTGCTTGAAAAAATGCCAAATAAACCATCACTTTGCATTGTAAACAGTATTGCAAAGTACGTCATGAGGCTTCCCCACACAAACAGATGATTGACAGCTGTCCAGTAGTGTGTGTCAAGTCCAATCTAGGAACAGGCACATTGCACATTCAATGACAGTTTTTTTTTCTTTTTTCTTTTTAATTCAATTGGTGTGGCTGATTTCATTTCATTTTGTTCTGGTCAGATGCTCACCTGAACACTTACAACAATGACCAAGGATGTTGCTATGGTGACTGCAAATGTCTGGTGGTCAGAGAAGTGAGAGCCGTCTTCTTTCACCATGACAGAGAAGGCTCCGTAGGGAATAAAGAAAAGCAGGAATGACGTAGTTATACCCTGGAGGGTGCACAGGAAAAACTGCCGCTTGTTGAAGAGAAGGTTTTGTTGGCCGGGTTTGTACAGGCTCGGGTGGCGAAGGCTGTTATGGTCATTGACGTCCTGTAGGAAATGGAAGCAGCGTAGGTGTAATATATGATGTTATTAAATAAGGAAGCTGTTATGAAGAGAAATATTCTGTTGTAGCTGTACGACAGATGGTGACTTGAAGATTACGATGAGGTACAGCAGTAATGATAGTACATGGATTTAGCCGTTTTAGTTGCACATAAATTAAATGCAGTATGTACATGCTGTCAGGTTAGATTTTAAGTATATTTGGAATAGGTCAACTGATCTGATCTGTACCATCTGCCATCTTTTGAAAAACATTATACTCCAAAGAAGAACCCAGGAAGACTCAACTGTTAAAACATAAAAATAGGCCCACACAAGTGCAGCTTTATGGCAAGTCGCATCAGCTTTATGTTCGCAGGCTAAAAAAAGAAAAATAACCATAACCAGTGCCAAACATGGATGGGTAGCAAGGCCTACGTTTTAAGGCTGTGCTAAGAGTATGAAGGCATCCTGAAGCAAAATATAATGATCTGGAGAGTGAAGAATCTCAGCCTCAATCGCAAATCATAGTTTCCAACATTCAGCACAAAATACAAAGGGCACTGCTGAGGAAGAGGAGGGTACAGGTACTGAAGTGGTTTCCCTGCAGTCCTGACCTGTCCTCATTAGAGGATGTTTGGAGGATTTTGAAAAAAAAAAAAAAACAACACTGACCCTACTTTAAATAATAATCTATGCAGTGCTTTTCAGGAAACTCACAGAAGATAAAGACTACAGCACACCTTAAGATATGTTTGCAGGGAAAATGTGACAAAATGGCAACTGAAGTAGCTTCATTGCTTGCTGCCAGAACACATTTTAAGTGTTGTGAGAAGAAACAGCTACGTTACAAAGTGAGAAAAGCTTTGCTGACCAAACTTTGAAATGTGTTGCAGATCTGAAATACTATAAAACTGATGTGAATCAAGAAATAAACGTCAAAGTTAGTGTAAATCACTAATCTGTTCTCATTTTTCATATCAACAAAACTTTTTCTGATTTGGAGTTGCATCATATAAAATTCATACCTGAATCAAAAATATATTTAAAAAAAAAACTAATTTGGAGTAAAGGATAGGTGCCGGTAACTTTTGTTAGTCTCAAGTTATTTTAGGTAAATGGTAGTGATTCTTTTTTTCAAATCAAATTTGCCTATTGTAATTGTTTTGACAACAGGAGGAAATGTATTAGTTAAGAAACAGCAAAAGAGATCTACATTTGTAATAAAATATTTACCCGTTATGACTTGACAGTATCTTAAAAAGAAAAAATTGAAGTATAAAACTAATGAGGAAGTAGCCACTGGAAACTACTGACAGACACTTTTATGAAAATTAATATATGAAGATGTGACTTTAAATAAGACTTTAATATTATATCTGCTATGTGACTACTGACTCGTGTTTTACTATTCACATGACTTATGAAACATTACCTGATCAAAAAGTCCCATTGCCAGTACTGGTAAAGATGTATAGACAATATTGAAGAGGGTTATAAACCACTGGTCATACACTGTCTGTGGAAAGAAAACATTTATACACATCGCTCATTTCACTTTCAAAAACATCACTCAAGTGCACGGCAGATTGGTTTTCCTACCTGCGCAGAGAAACCACAGAAGAAGCCGTACCAGAAGTGAACCAGGGTGAAGGCAAAGTTCTTGTAGAAGAAGTAGCTCAAGAAATTACACATGCGGAAATAGGACCAGCGACCGTGTACCAGCAGGAGCCTCTGCAGATATCGAAACTGTGCTAAGGAGTAGTCTGACGCCAGGGCGGCCTGCATCCCCTCCTGCCCGCTGATGCCGACGCCGATGTGAGCAGCTGAAAAAGACATTACTGCGCTTTAATGAAAATAACTATCCTGGAAATATTTGCCACATTAAAAGCACAACATATGATCTAAGTATTACAATTCTTTCTGAAGCTATTTAAATGTGTCTGATCATACGTGAGTAGAGTATTACAGAAAACTGCAGATAGTCTGAGTGCATGCCAATGAAGCTCATGGAGTTTGTGTAAAATTTCAAAAACAATAACAAATACAGTGTCAGGAGGTTTTGGATATGCCTTGTATGCTCCCTTTTCTTTCCAGCTTGTGACATGACATTAATCAAAGTTTCTGCATAAAGTTGAGTCATTAGTTTTGTCAAACAGAACCATTAATCCTGCACTGCTTCGGGGAGCACCAGACCCTCATTTATTAAGATTATATCTGAGTTGAGTTTCAAAATATATATATGCTGCTTAACCTTTATAAAGAGGAGGTACTATATCACTGTCACGAAAGTTAGTAGTAACGAGTACAACTAACTTTTGTGACTTTGACGCAGTGACATATAATCACACATTTTGGATACTTTAACGTGGAGTTTATGTTTGCTACAAGTATTCAAGGTCCCCAGAGGATTGAGTGAGAGGGGGGGGGATTTAATCTGAAAAATTATCTTATTATACTACTTGAGACCCACAGTGATATATACAAAAAAGTATGCACATATGTCAACATTGAAAAGGAATCAGCTCCTGAAATATTAGAATGGCTAACATCAAAGTATAAGAAACATAAAATATTAGTTGTTGAAGGTCACATGTTGATGCTAATGATCAGTCATAAACAAAAAGCGTACTTTAACTTCCTGGGTGATTTTGAAGCTGATTAAAAATGAATGGGAGAAGAATTTATGTAAACATTTGAAAAAAAAAACAGTAAAAAAAAGGGGGGGGGGGGGGGGCAGAATTCACAAAAAACCACCCAAATTATAAGATACGTAACTTTTTAGTAATACTTGCCTTTTTTTGTTATAAATATATAAGTGCCAATCCAGTTCTTTGGAAGAAGAGACCATGAACTCTTCTCCTTTTGCATCTATATTAACAATAGTTTGAACAACATTTATGACTGGATTACACACTGGGAAAACTAATTTATATAAAAGTAAAAAGGCTTTGTCTTAGGAAAATAAGACTATTTTAAACAATTTTACTAGTTTTAAGAATTCTGTTTAAGAAATTTTTCTTGCCCCACTGCCAAATTAGACTTTATTTAGAAAAGCATGACTAGATTTAGACTTATTTCTGGAGGGTTTGTTTTTACAGTGTAGGGTCTTATAATCTCAGACAGAGATAACGCACAAACAGTCCTGTTTATACACTTTTTGTACACATACCAAGTTAAAATGATCTCAATTTATCCCCTATCCACACAATCATGTAAGTGGAAAATCATTACTGAGTCTTGTCTGAGGCTTAAAATAACGATTTATTCTGACATACCTCCGTTGCAACAGGATTAATTTCTAATTTTGCAACCACCAAGCAAAATGTTCTAACTCAAAATTGCTGTGATTCACTTTATTTTGATCTCTAGTGAAAGTTTATACTCCTTAACATCTAAAATAGACCTGGTTGTTTTAACTCTGAAATGTTCCTTTTAGCACTTTGATTGTGGCTCATTCATTTTCCCCTTAAAAACAATGCTATCAAATCATGCATAGATATGCAACAAAATCGCATAAAAACAGCCAATAATGCAAACAGTTATTGTGTGTGTGTGTGTGTGTGTGTGTGTGTGTGTGTGTGTGTGTGTGTGT
>JAOWBL010000021.1:5377760-5388305 GCA_028564865.1 Zenarchopterus dispar | reverse complement strand
ATATATATATATATATATATATATATATATATACATATACACATACACATATATACATATATACACACATACTCTGCATAATCTTACCATCAAAGTCCATCAGTTTTGACACATCTGCCAGATCTGAGGTGACAGTCAAAGCCTGACGAACTTTCAGGTTCGTCTCTCTGTTTAGGGTTGAAAAGTCAAGAAAAGTCACATTTAGATCACATTTCGAAAAAATGACCAAGCAGCTCTCAGTTTCCCTCCTCCTGGGTTTCCTCAATTTCAGTTTATATAACCCATGCAGCACTAACCCGTCAAGCTCTGCAGTCTCAATATAGCACAAACCATAAGGCTCACTGCTGCTGAGAAGAAGGATGTCTGCCTGTGTGAAAATCCAATGCAAACACTCAGTGGTGAAAGAAGAGAATAAATCAGTTTACATTATTGAACTTGCAACAGCAGCTGACAAGCTAAATCTCCCAAAGGAAGCTTTTACTGTTAAACATATTTGCGGCTTTCCTTATTATAATACAATAACTGAACATCCTCTAATAAAGACCATATCATTGAAATTTTCTGGATAGTTTGAAATATATGGTGGTGCGATTTACTCACAGCAACAAACTGATTATTCTCTAGCTTGATGATGTCCCCAACTCGAACATTCATCCATTTCTCATTCTGCAAACTTTAAAACAAGACCTCATGAGTCTCAAGAATAAGTACTTACTTTGATCTAAATGAAAAAGCCAGGGGAAAGTAAGTAGGTACATAAGTAAATACCTTCCCCTGATGAGAACCCGAGACTGTCGGTTGTTGACTTGCTGGTCACTTTTATGTCGGAACTGAAAATTAAAGTTGAGATAACAATTTTACAACAGTAGTTTAAAACTGAGATATTAGCACGGTTGTTATGTGTAAGCTGTGACACTAACATAGTCATCTGTGGCATCCTTGACAGCTGTGATTGCCAGAACCAGAACCAAAGGCACAATGGTTGTGAACCAGGACAGGGAGGAGATTTCTGGAATTAACTGTCCAATAAAAAATCCACGTTAGCCCGCTTAGTTTCACTTGAACTTCCAGAAACCTTCATGATAAAGCAGATGTCATCCACATATAGTTGCAAGCTTCTCCTACCTGCAGTATCAATAGGACTACGAAGTAAGCATTGGCCACCCTCTGGAACTGCTCAAACAAGTTGATGGGCAGGAAGGTGAAGATGTTGTACTTTGAGGTTTTGATGCGATTGTCCTAAGAACATATTAAGAAATACAGTAAAGCTGATAACACACTCCAGCCAACACTCATGGGCGAAACCATCTGAGGTCCACTTACAGCATAACAGAACTTGTCGTTGTAGTCCCGCGCGTTGGCTTTCACACGGCGTTCTTTCTCTGCAAACAGACCACATGATCATCATCAAGGCATAAATGTATGATACAGATATAATGCTGCAGGAGGCAGCTGCTGCATCACAGCTGGAAGGTTCCTGGTGTGAATTCCAGCTGTGACTTTTATTTGTAGAGTTTGTGAGGGATGGTTTTCTCTGGGTATTCTGATTTCCTCCCACAGTCCAAAGACAAATAAGTGTAGCTAAATAGTGCACGGTTGTTTGTATAAACAAGACGTTGTGATGGACTGGGAACCTGCAAGTAGTCTGCTGGAGCCCATCCAGCAGACCACTGTGACCCTGAACAGGAGGAAGCAGGTATAGATTACGGATGGACAATTCTGCAGACTTAGTTTTCCCAATCTGCAAAGCATTTCAATACACAGAGGGATTTCTGGACCTGGCGGGTCATACATACATTTAAATACACAAACGTAGGGGATTTGAGGCAGAATAAGGGAGGATAAAACCCCCCATTAGCAAAATGTTCAAACCACATCCCCCTGTCAAGTCTTCTGTCCATCTTCTGGCAGCAGAGAGAGAGAGTGGGCAGGGGTAGTGGAGTTGTTAAGTTGAATATTTTTGTCTGGGCTGCCTGAATCACTGATGCTTTTTTTCTGCATGCGTGTATGTTGCATGCATATACTCCTCTGTCTAGCTCCCCATCAAACGTTCTTCATGGTTTCCCAAAATGAAAGCGACCACTGTAGATAAGTAAAACACTATCTACTCATTAGTACTTCACACAACCCCACTTTCAATTAAACAAAATATCCCTTTAACATCAGTCTGTAATTATGTTGCGCCTGATGTGGAAGATTTTATGTGTCCCACCTTGTTGTCCATTTTATTTTGGATCTTTGGACCTTACACTAGGGCTCTTTGAGTCTGGTTCTTGCGGGTTGCTGTCCTGCATGTTTTAGATGTTTTTCTGCTTCAACTCGCCCTGATACAAATGTGTCATTGACAGACTTTGATGACAAGCTCATGATGAGCCATTAATTTGAATCAGACGTGTTGATGCATGGAGACAAACATGTAGGACACTGACCTTCAAGGACCAGACTTGAAGACCCCTGCTTTACACCCAAATAAATGCTATTTTTATATGCTTTATATATACTCTATATGTATTTGTAGCCTAAATATGTAAAGGATAATAGAAGAATACTACTGCCTGTGAAGGTCACACAGTTCTATCACAATTTGGCAGGATTGGTGTTTGTTAGGATCTTTTCCTTGGGTTTTATCTGGCTGGTTTGCTTTACTTCCTGTTTTAGTTTGAAGGTCTGATTCCTCGTGTGTTAATTCTTGATTTGACTCCCCTGGTTCCCATCTTTTTTGATTGTTCACACCTGGGTCTCCCAGTTTAAAATGGACTTATCTTTCCTCTTTTCCCTGCCGGTCCAGCTATTTTGCTGTTCTATCACATCTTCTTCTCCTCTGTATAGTTCTGCCTGTGAAGAAGTTGCCTTTTCTTTCTCTTTTGGTTAAACTGTGGTATAGTGTATTTTATTAAAATAGAGGATTTTTGTTTTCTCCTTCTGTTTTCCAATCTCCCTGCCATGTTTTCAAAACTACAACCCACATCAAGTCATCTCTGTAATTCAGTGTTTTGGGCCATGACACAGGAAATAGTTTTTACAATATATGATCAGCGTAACCAGCACGACAGAAGCTAGACGAGGAGCAAAGACACAAAATGATGATAAACAAGCAGAAGAGGTGACAAAGGGCAATAACCCCTACACCCAAACTGAAAACAGGAGAACACAGAATCAAGCAAACCCAAAATCAAAATCCCAAGACCATGTCAACACAATTCTTATCTGTTAAAATTAAAATCACAAAAACACACAGGGTTTAAGTTTATGATAATTAAATCAATTCTGATATAAAGTAGCTCTATATTAGTGGATTCAAGATCTGGAAATGAGCACAAAAACAGATGAGACAAATGAGAGAGATTTTTTTTCATTTCTTTATAATAAAAAAAAATTAGTATAAAAAAAATCAGTTGTCCAATATTATCCAGCATTTCACTTTCAGTTTCTTATTACTTCAAGCTGAGTTATTACTTAATATCCTCCAAGTTATAGTCCAAAAATAGAGTACTGTACTTTCATAAAGGGAAAGTACTCTCAGGAGTGTTTTATAATGAACAAAATGTGAACAATTTTGAAGCAGATATGACGACTATAAGTCTTTATTTTTAAAAAATACTATATCATGTTTGCACAAAGCAGTAGATTTTAATAGGTTGACTATAATCAAAATTAAAGTGTACCTCATGCAAAACAGCAGGGACCCGGGAAGGTTTTGATTTCCACTCATATCTGTACAATAAACATCAAGCTTGCATACACTGTTAATCTTAGCTTTACATGGAGACTAGCAATAAATTTAATGAGCATATCTATAAATATATGAAATAAAATCCACCAAACAGCAACTCAGAAACTCAGTAGCTAACATGATCAGTGCTAAGATCAGCATGTCAGCAGTGTTTTTAGAGGCTTTTAACTTCTCATTTAGTGTCAGTTGATTTCTATTTTACCAGTTTTGAAAAGACAATAAAAGCTGGCCGAGTAGCTCTTAAGCACTCAAGATGTCCCGACTTAAAAGTTACTCTTTATGCTTCTAATATTTATTAATTCCTTTATTTAAACATGGACACTATTGAGTTATGAAAGCCTTGTTTACAATATAGCTGAGTGGACAAACAAAACAAAAATGAACTGTAAAAAACCACATAATTAAAAGCTAAGGTGAAAAAGGAAACGTTACCCATGCAGAGTAAGAGAAACTGGATTTACCTGCTTTTAATTACCAGTTAATTACTTTTACTGGGGTCCAAATGTTAGTTCAATTGTTTGTTCTGTAAATGCCACGATAAGTCATAACATAATTGTAATATCAAAACAGTTAAGGGCCCATTAAGGGCTTTAAAAATAGAAAAACTAAGTGTCTGTCAACAAGTTATAGCATGCAGTTCACATTGACAGGTTTATTATGAGTAAGAAACATTAGTGCATTACGTGATTAACAGCATCTAAAGGCCTCAGAGTTTCTGAAGCAGCTGTGTACAAAATAGTATAAGTTAATTCTGATAGAAAGCTTGGCTCAATAAACATTTTTCTTACTGTTTTTGTCTTAATTTGCCTCACAGTTCAGTCACATGATGTTTAAAAACTGTCGTCTCATTGATTCTAATTACTCGATGCTCTGTGGCTTCTCCGGGATTTGTGAGACGACAGAAGTATCTGAATTTTCTGGCAAATATCTTGTAATTAGTTTTGCATCCATTCATTTGTTATAATTGAGTGGGGCTTGAAAATCAGGAGAGCAATGCAAGAGGGATTTAAAAACAGAATGAGCAATATTTTCACAACAGTACAAACTAGTATCACCAGCATGGAGGCAAACACTGAGGCTGTTTGCAGAGAAAACAGGATGATCGATACAAATGGTGAACAGCTGAATTAGCATTGAACAGAACTGAGTGAAAATTAGCAGCTGATGTGTTTTTGTGCATTTTTTCCCTCTCATCTACAGTATAATCTCCTGTGGCGTGTTTTCTACAGACGAGTCTTTCCCAGTCGACTTGAACTCGCCCCAACATGTTAATATGGTTCCCTTGAGAGTCAAAACTTTAATTGATGCGTCACTGGAAAAATCTAGTTCTGAGATATGATCAGAGACACTTTTCACTGTTCTCACCTGCCTCTCTTACCCAACCGCTGAAGTTTCGACATTAAAGTGATGCAGTGTAGGTCATTATCATGCCTGCTCTTGTTCTCTAATGTCTGCGTCAGGAAATGCATTCACTCACATCCAAAACAATTCCAGTCACAACCGTAAAGATGATGGACACATTAAAACAGACCCCTAACTTTTTAGGTGCTGAAAGAACACGGACATATGTGTTGTAGCCAAACAAGTTAAATCATTGGTGAATTATGCATGACACACCTGCACCAACCTGCAACAGGACAATTGATCTCACACAACAACAAAGATGCTCCAGCTATCAGTTACCGCAATAATTAATTATTTAAAAACATTTAACTGCTCACAGACTCTGGCCTGCTTAAGTTTTTAATTAGAAGCTGCTCACATACAGTTTAGGCTTTCTAATGGGCACAGTTCTCTTAATTTTCACTGTCTGATCTATTTTTTTTTTTTTTCCTGAGAGCTTCCGCTAACTTCTGAGTGTTCATGCAAGTCCGAGCAGCTTACAGCGAAATGATGAGCAAATGCTTCAGGATAACCACATTCCTCCTGGACTTCATATTTAAAGAAGCATCTTATGCTCAGTTTCAGTAGTTATGAAGCTTCTCTTTCTCTTACTAAACAACGACTTTTGTTAAAGGACTTAAATCTCCTTTAAATTTTTTTTTTTTTTTTTGAATATCAACGCAATTTACAGGCCTAAACCTAAATATCTGGTCAGTGTGCATTTTTGGTGAAATTTAACTGCATGGAACTGATCATTACACATATTACTCCATGGTTGTTATCTTTTGTAGCAGGAAATACAATAATGATAACAGAATGTACAGATAAATAAGTGAAACTTACCAACATAAGGGTTTCTCCTCCAGAATGCCATCTTCTCCTGGGACCTCCCCAGGGTTTCCCTTGCAGAGACACAAAGGATCCATAAGATTTAACCGACAAATAAAGTAGGTGTAGGGAATCTCAGATTTAAAAAAAAAAAAACCCACACAAATACAGTCACAAAGTGTTAAGTCTCTCCAGACAGCTTGAAAGCAGATGATGTGAACAGCAGAAGTGGATATGTCCCCTGTGAACTATCACTCCTTAACAAAAGATCCCAGGTGAGCAGCACAAAGCTGGCAGTGAAACCCCAAAACAAAACGTTCCCATGACTCTGGTTTCGCAACAAAATACAAGAACCTATGTGTTGCAGTTTTCTTTATATTTGTGAGTAAAATAAGCTGCGCGCACAAAAAAAAAGGGTCGAATACACATCTGAAGTGTGCGCTAATATTTTCTTCTTGTCCTTACCTTGCACAAGTTTGTGACAGGCGCAGTCTTGTGTTGTCTCCATGAATCCTGACAGTCGGTGACGACCATTTATTCCCAGCTCCGCATTTCGGCCGATCTCTTCGCCGTTATGAACGCTATCCACCTCCTGAACAATAAGAATCACCAGACCAGGATGGACTCATGTGAGTCAGTGGAGAAGAGGGCTGCTGCGCCGCGGTGACTAACGAGCAGAGGACCACTGCGGATGGTGTGGGCTGTGGAGATGCAAGATGCGGGGAAAACAGTCCCCGCTGCCCTGAGACTGGCGGGTCTGAGGAGGAACAATGAGCTGAACTATCACTCACCGGGAGCGTGGATGAGGGAGCTGAGCCTCCGCCTCGGGAGAGGTGGAGGTCTGAGCGTGTGCGCGCATTCATGCGTGCTGCGCCCTGCGCCTCTCTCTCTCTCGCTTTCTCTATCGCTCCACGCGTGACCAACGGGAAATAACTAAGTTTGAAAACAGTAAGTCTAACTAGACACTTCATTATGCTCTACCCAGCATGCATGCGTTGATTAAGACATAGTTTGGACTGTGGAGGAAGTGTAACATCTCTAATTACACTGTTCTGCGTTGCCTTACGCGTGGAAATCACACACAAAATAATAAAGAAAATTCTCTAAGCTTTATGGGTTTGCATCTTTGCAGCAGCGCAGTCATCTATACACCAGAGCCGCAACGTATGACCGAGTGACCGTGAAACGTTGGATACAGTTTGTTTTACCACGCGAAAATCGCGAGTTCGACCCCCGCGTGGGAAGTTTGGTTGATTCTGTGCCTTTTCTTGAGTTAAACAATAAAAATAAATAAACAAACATTTGATCACTTCATCTTATGACATATTCATCTTTTCTGCGTATGCTTCGTCAAAGAATGAATTATGTTCCCAGTGACTGAAGAGTTTATTTGCATCATTAAAATATCAATTTTAGATAATAAATACACGCGTCTGTCTCTCGTTCCCTTTGGGTTCATATTTGGGATTACAGCGCCCCCACATGGTGTACTTGTAAAAAGAAAGCCACTGCCCTCTACAAACGTACAGTAAATTTCTTCACGTTGGCTGAGTTTTGTCGATGACGTTTCTCCTCCAGTCAGCCGGCACTGACACCGGGTGGAGCTGTTGGTCTCTGAGCTGTAGATGCCATCTGGAGCGAAAAGGATCAAATCCAGGCCTGCAGCTACCAGATCCATGTGAAGTAAAAACAGAAAAAGGGAGGATACTTTTTTTTGTGTTTACAACGGGATTACACAGGCTACTACATAAGACACGCTCTTGTCCGGTAATGCCTTTGTCTTATTGGACAGTCACTGTCACATTTATTTTTTTTAAGCTAACTGTTATCTATTCTTGTTGGTCTGTGCAGGCTTCAGCTTACAATAACATATAAATGAATAAGTAAATCAGGTTTAACCTGAAAAGTCATCTAATCATCAAAAGTATTGATAATTTTGCAACGTACAAGGTAATTGATTAAATCCCTGTGTAATATTTCACAGTCATTGAATTATTCAAACTAATATAATCCCTCATTAATCCCATAATTTATGTATTTGCACAACTATTTCCTCTTATGAGGACTCCCAAAACAGATACTTTTAAATGATTGTAAAATAAACACAGGCAGCAAAGGGGTAACTGATGACCACAAAAGTTAGAAAATTATCACTGAAACAAATATGAGTACATTAGAGATATTCAGTTCTTCTAACTATGTGTATACATTTATAAAATAAAATGAACACAATAATAAATAAAAGTATGTATCTGCCTATCTGAATCACCTCAACATTTACAGAGAGACATCCAGGAGAGGCGACAGTGGTTACACTTTACCACAAAAAGCAAGGCTAAACTTTGCAAAGGAGCATGGGGAAAAACTCCTGATGGGTACTGGAAACATATTGTGGTCAGAAAAATATCACAAGATAAATTTGTTCATCTCAGATAGGGTCCAGCATCCTTATTACGAACCTAATCATGGTTACAACATAGAGTGCTATCAGGTGATAGTGAAGGTTGGGGTATAAAGACGTGCAGCTGTGCTTGCACAAAAGATGCTGAAATGACAAAATGACATCCTGAATGTCTAAAATACTGGCTGACTACCAGTCTCCAGAGGCAAGGCAAAAAGGTGAATGGTCCTTATTTGATAATCCAAGAAAACCTTTGGGGTATTTTAGATATAAAAGTGAATTTCTGCAACTCCTCCAGAAAACACAATTAAAAATGTTTGATGCAGAATATCATTCCCCAATGCAAAACAAATAAATAAATAATTTGTAAAATACTAATTATCAAAAATCAAGGTGAGCATACAAAACACTGAAAAAGGAATTTAGCTTAAATTTGTTTATTTTTTAATAGGGGGAGATTAAATTCATTCCTTCACTGTGATGAAAACTCAAGCAGGCATAAAAAGCATTAACTCCACTCAGAAACAGCAGTGCTCAGGATTTCAACAAAACATTTTGGCTTTCCAAACTGTTATATTTTAATTTCACATAAGACCAAATACTTCACTGTTAATTTAGCACCAAAGCAGTTCCTGGAACAAAAAGGAAAAAAAAAATAATAATTGCATTATATTGTTGTATAGGAGTTTCCTCATTTCTGTTGTATAATTTTATGAACAATAAAATAGCAACCTGACATGTGTCTGATACCAGCATTTAATGACGTCTTATCATCAACAGTATTAAAAATGTAATTATATGACAACCAATTTTTATACAGTGTTTGCACATGGTTGATGCAAACTATATATATTAATATCAAATACTATCAGAATCAAAATCAGAATCAGAATACTTTATTGATCCCTGAGGGGAAATTGCTTAAACTTAATGCTTAAAATTATTTAAACTTAATGGGGCAGCTTATTCCGTTCCCTGTTCCTCTGATAAATGAAAATATGTTCATGAAAATATTAGAAAACCCTCATCAATGCAAATCTGATCCTCTTGTCTTCACACATTTCTCCACCTGATACTTTGTCTCACCCATTTCTGTGTTTAAAACTATGGGTGCTTATAAACTACAAGAGGATTCTTGTTTATAACTTGTTATATTCCATATTTACGATGGGTGGGAAGGGGGAAAAGGTCGGCACAGAGTGAAATACAGCACTGATAGTCTTGTCTGAATGATGGCATGCCTTTTATTGCCTCAGGTGTAATCTCGTCACAGACAACAGTGGGCTGTGCTTGGGGGAAAAAAAACTCAAATACAGGATGGAGACCCAAGACGATTTGTCTTTTTTTTTTCAAAAATACTTTAGAAATTATGGATCAGGGGACTACTGAAGGATGAGGAGGCGAGTGAGGGGTTTGGGATAGTTCAGTAAAGGTCTGGGTTTGCAGGGTGGTTGAAGTGTTGGATCTAAATCTGAAGCACCGAGAAGAAAACACCAGAAGAATGACGAGAACTGTCCTGATAAGGAGAAAGCAGTCTCTTCACATCCACTGTTGCCTTTCTGTGTTGCATCTTGCTTCTCCTGCCTATAACCTTGAAATTGACCCTACCTCCCAACCCCCCAAAAAGTCTCAAATCCTAAAATGCATCTGGAGGTGCAAAATGAAATGAATCTTGCTGATGGAGCTACAAGAAAGTGAATCTTTTACTAAAGCTTTCTAACACAAAAAATACTGCTTATTCCATATAACATTTAAAATACGCTTAAAACACTCTTCAATCAGTGCTTTTAGAGGATGTAAAATGAGCTATAATAAGTCTTCTCTGTTAAATTGCCCCTGCAAGGGAAAACTAATAATAATGTGGACAATATAGAGCTGTTTTGTCATAATGACCGCAGTCAATCAACGTCTCTAAAGTACAAGCTTGGGAAGCTTGAATTGCTATAATCAAATAATTTTTCAAAATGACAGAAAATCCATTTATTTTCTATAAATTTTCTATAAATACCACTTCATATTGTTCAGGGTTATGGAGCAGCTGGAGCCGATCTTTGTTGTACCAGTGACATTAGACTATTGTCTAATGTCTGGAAGATAAAGCACATTTAGTTTATTTATATATTTATAAATAAACTAAATGTGCTTTATCTTCCAGTTTATAATGTCATTCTGAATATTCAAACCTCAAATAACAGAGTTT
>JAOWBL010000021.1:5359015-5377166 GCA_028564865.1 Zenarchopterus dispar | reverse complement strand
TTGGATTTGTCATACTTTTTTTTTTTTTAATTTGCTAGAAAGTAAAAAATGTACTTGCTGTTGATGGTTAATGCTCAACTTTCTTTCATTCCTAGTCCTATAGTGTTGTTTTCAAAATTAAGATGCTTTTAGTATTTCATATTCACACAGCTACAGCTGTATTCATTTTCACTGTGATCTTTAATGCAACTACCAGTAGCATAGAACCTTTCAGAAAATTTATAATAGTGGCATTTTTTATAAGTACAGTTTGAGTTTGATCTCAGGTTTATTTTTTTTACACAGATTATCTTCATTTATTTGTTGCTTACTTTTTTTATTGTTTTATCTCTATCTGTGCAGTATATTGGCTGACTTTAGTCATTTTCCATTTATTTGTTGACACTATTTCTACCTAGCCATTGTCAATATTTTTGTCATTTTCTGATTGTTTTACATCTCTGTAAGCGTCTGGGTTTATAATATATTTATTGGATACGCTCTTTTCAGTTTGCCTATGAAAAAACAAACAAACAACCACATGACGGTGATCATAACGATAACCGGAGAACTGTCATGTCGTTCATTATTTAGAGCTTTGTTGTAAGCACCCGTCGGCTCCGGCAGGGGTTTAACGTTGTAGGAATCCTCTGTCAGCCAGCTGCGCGTACACCGACGCCGTGTTCGCGTCGACTCCGCTCCGCGCCACGTCGGTTCCGTACGTCCGTGTCGCATTCCTCCGCGCACCGCCAACGTTCTGTTTGTGATGAGGCGGGAAATGGCGTCCGGAGACATGGCTGATCTGTGACTTGCCACCGAGCGACGGACACAGCTGGCTGGCGGCAACCACGGCTCGACCTCTAGCGGTAGCCGCCACCGTCGCGCCCGAGAGCCGAACACGCTGCGGCAAGTTTCGAACAGATATTCCGAGGTATTCGGTGAGTAACGAACGACATGTAAACAAAAATGGTTGAAGTCGACCCGCGAAAGGCGTCAGCGCTTCCAGCTAACGGCTAACGTTAGTCAGCGCAGGGGGGCGTAGTCTAGGCTGAACATAGTTGACATGTTTGTTTGCTGAATTTAACAGAATTACGGGGTGGCTTTCATGCGGAGAACCTCGTAACGTTATTAGGGGGTACTTACGACGCCCTGCGAAATATTAAGTTAATGTCACGGCATCGGTGTTGGTGGCTTTATGCTAGCCTCGAAGCTAACCAATTAGCAACAGAACATACTGACAGCGTCCGGTTTGTTATCAATTATTGCCATAAACCGCGGATTTATTTAATCAGCCCACGTCCACCGTGACCATATACACTCATTTTTGTGTTGTCAAACATGAGCCAGCCGCGTCAATCCACTGTTCCGCGTGTAGTGGGCTGTTGCTGTGAGATGATAGCACTGGGCTAACGGTAGCCGTTGACGTTGTGTATTAAAGCAGCCTCCTGTCCGATGTTACATAACCACAGTCTGCGGCGCTGTTTGCTGTCAGATCAAATTCAGCAGCAACTGAACAAATACACACTCAGAAAGCGTGCCTACCACATAGATGCGTTTAAATTGTGTTACATTGATATTGTTGGGATTATAATGGGCACACACACACTGTTATTACAGGTAATTAAATATTACTGGAACTCCTCTCCAGTGGATAAAAGTGCTATAATCTACACCAAGGTTGACCCGTGTATATGTTTGTATATGTTTTCATCGGAACTGTGACAGAACAGCATGAAATACACTTCTAAAGTGGATGTTGATTCAGTGGGATCAGAGTGTTTTATTTTTCCAGAAAGCATTACATTTTGAGAAAAAAAAAGAGCAACCACCTGATTCATTTCAGTAGGCACATTTTTGTTTGTTTTGTTTTTGGCCTTCATTAGCTTTAGTATGTCTAAAACGTATTCACAGGCAATAGAAATGGGAATATATCACCTATTTTTTGAAAGCCTGTTAAAGGGGCACCGAATTTCCCTTAATATGACAGGCTCTCTAATAGACTGTAATTATCCCCATCTAGTTGCAGATACATCTTAGAAGTCTGTTGCACTGTTTTGATGTGCTACAAGATGAAATACTGGAATGTAAACAAAACTTTCACTCAACAAGATGTCAGTTTCAGAACTATCATTTAACCAGATTATACAGACATGATGGACAGACAAGTAGTTTAAAAACAAACAAACAAATTCCTTGTCATTTTGGTCCTTAAAAGTCTCATGAGCACCTTCCTACACACACACACACATGAGTCATATTGACACAGGTACAAAATATGCAAGAAGCAAAAAGGAAGGAAGAAAATAATTTCACAAATGATTCCCAGTTCTTTTATAGAGTTTCAGGCCACTTGTTGTGTCTGGTCTGACCATTTAGGCTCATCCCATTTATGGTCCCTCATTCTTCTCTGTGACCTGGAAATTTGTCTCAGAATACTTTTAAGGATGTATGAATATTTAAAATTCCCCTAAGCACAGAAGAGATTTGTTATAAGAGCTACAAGAGAGGACACACCAGTATTTTAACAAATGCTTTTAATTTCCATGATATTGTAGGGACTCTGAAAGATTAATCCTATACTGTGAATTAAATCAGAATATAAAGTAACAGGCATCTTTTTCAGTTCATATGACCAAAATGATAAAATTTAAGCTACACCAAAATAATGGGTGCAGCTCAGTTACTTATCATATTTCATTGGCGTTGGTTTAAAAATGATAGCTCTAACCCAAAGACTATTCAATATCATGCGCCTCTTACCTTGACCCTTCGTTTTTGTCATTATCTCCTTTGCTCTTTTCTCTGGGAGGAACTAAAATGTAAAATAAGTCAAAGATTTGCCAGTTGATGAATGAAATAAGGGGTCTACATCTGTTGCATATCAGATGTTGGTGACTAAGAAAACCCATCCAAGGTAATTGGTAATCACAATGACTTAACACAGATGTCTAGATCCACATGGAGTTGTTGTAAAATATTCTTTACTTTTCATCTATCACTTCATGTAAACACATTAGCACTTGATTTGTCGTTCTCCCCCTCTTTAGGATATTCATTGTCAACGTTTGAAATAAACAAACTTGAAGGTCTTGGTAGTTGTCACCTACAGAGCAGGTGTTGTAATAACCAATGTTTTTAGTAGCACACAGTTAGTCTATATGTAGTTTTAGTTCATACATTGAACTCTGACACCTGTCCATAAAATTATTCAGAAACTTTGCTTTAAAACTATATTAAAATGTTGTTTTTCTCAGATGGTTTCCATTTCCTGTAAGACTGGATGGACACTAAGAGCACTGTTTCAGCCTCCATAAAAAGATCGTAATTGATTGTAGGTTTCTAAGCAAATCCGCTCTACCTTGATTTACTTGATGGGCCAGTAACTGGTGAGTCTCAGTAGTACTGGAGCCCAGGCGTCTGCAGCTTTCAGTTCCATAGAAGAATAATCAGAAGATCCTAAACTCTCACCTGTTTAATGGAGTTAGTGCCAAAAAAAAGTTTTTATTTTATATTATATTTGTTTGTTTGTTTGTTTTAAAAGTGCTTTCAGTGCTGGTTACAGGACTTAGCACACAGAAAAATAAAAACAAGAGTCTGTTATGTCTAGATTTGTTTTAAGGACAATTTAAGCAACAATCCTTTTAATTCTGCTAACCTTACCTAAAGATTAATTGCAATTAAACTTTAAACAGTGTTTGCCTCAGATCAGTTGGCTAGCTCACACTAAAAAAGTTTACCTTAGATAATGACGTACCAGGTGCAAAGTTATAAGTTTGCATATTTAAGTCTCATTTGAACGCTCCTCAACAAAAGTGGTCCTTTTGAGTCTAAAATTTGTCAAAAATGTCTTGAGACATGGTTTTCACAAAGGCAGTTGCCATTATAAAACTATACGAAGATAGTTGCAGATGCCAACTCACTCAAAGTTGGTGGAGCTTGCCAATAGTTCAGTTGTAGTTTAAATGACATTGTGGTAACTCTTTTTGAATTAATGGTTCAAATCCTGTTTAATATTTTATTTTCATCTACACTTTAATTTTGATTTCTATGGCTTCTCTGAGACATTTTGTATTAGAGTGAAAACTTCATATGAGAAACCACTTGATTTAGGATTACATTTAAAGAAGCAACCCCAGTTTAACCACACCTTTTAAACATCCTCCTCAGGCACACTAACATTACCAGTCAACTTAATCACCAGTTAAACTCAGACTCTCAAAAGTTCATCTAAACATATGTTTTTTGTAGCATTTATGGTTTCACATGGGGTTTTTTTTTGGTTTTTGGTTTTTTTTGGTTCTGTCACAGATTTCTGAGTGAGGACCATTTTTCAAAATGATAATTTCAAATCTCAGAGGGGTTTGCTTTTCACAGCAGTCTTTATTTAGGCATGCATTGGTACAAATTACATGTGTTTTGGCACATGTCTTTAAGAGAAGTTATACATCAATTTGCACATAGCTTGCTAATTATAGTCTATGACCACCTCCTCTGTGAAAATTTCACACTCTTTGCAACTCACACTTGAGACGTCTGAGTTAACTTTAGAAAGAAGACGCAAATGTGTGTGGATCACTCTGTTTTAACGGTACGTAAAGATAGTGGTTGTTTTGAAATAACTGTTTTTTATGTTTGAGTTTAAGACTACAGATCAAACCATACTCATGGGTTCTTTTGCCTGCAATGTCTGAAATACACCATGAAATTGCAGTAAAGAAATATTATTGATTTTGGAATTTTGAGGTAATTTAGCGAGGGTGTTTCACATAATTTGCAGAAAAAGTACAAATTATACATTAGAAAGTATTTCAGTATGACTGTAATGGAGGGGTGACCCTCTGTTTGTATTTTGTGGAATCTGTCCCCTGTTTAATCCATCAAAAGCTGTGACACAACAAAACCTCTGTCTATACCTAATCAAGCTTTGTGCACTTATTTTTTTCTCATCAGATTCTTCTATGTGACGTTGGAGCACGATGAGGCTGAGAGTGCGTAAAGCCCCTCAGCAGCTGAACATAGGCCATCGAACGCATCCGTCCAAGGTGAAACGGAAACATAGTGAAGTGGAACCATCCCCGGTGAGAGGTCGAAGCAAAATGCAGAAGAATGAAACGGGCCTGTTCTCCACTATCAAAAAGTTTATCCGTGGAAATGCTGTCAAGGTACGCACAGAGTGATATTCACTGCTGTTTCTTTTGACAATATTTCATCTTCTAAAACGTAAACACTCTCGAGAAAATTGCATGCATTTTCTTAAAATAAATAATGGAAGTAAGTAAGTAACTTTATTGTCAAAACTGCCTTATGTACAGGACATACAGAGAGTTGAAACTGTGTTTTTCTCATACCACTGGTGCAAGAAAAAAAAACAAATAAAGCATATGTAAACTATAGGAATAAAAAATTGAAAATATATACATGTTAATACATGTTAAAAGATATATATGAAAAAAAGAAATACAACTACTCTTGAACAACAGAAAATCTAAGGAGACATAGTAGTACTGTGATTTAATAGTAACGAAATATATAACCATAAAGATTTTAGTGGTCACAATTCTAATTGTCAACATAAAAACATTTTTTCATACAAAGCTTATTCAAAAGCCTCACTTTTATACTGCTGTTCCTCAGAATTTTTCATTTAATGATATAACAGGCCATCTATACAAGACAGATTTGTAAATGTGTGTAACTTTGATCCCTCTCAGAAATGTTCACACTCGTGTTATTGTTTCTGCATGAGTGGCCACATTCTTGTAGACCTACATCTACAGAAAGAGGTGTGCCGTGCAGTGAATGGAGCCCACAGACAAGTACAGGCATTCACAAATAATTGAGGAGTACACATTTATCTGCAGAGGCCAACAGACTCACAAATGCATTTAGGTAATACAGAGCACCTAAAATAGGAGCAGATGCAGCTCTTTTAATGCCCAGTGCAAACATTTCTAAGTGTCCATATCTCAGAAGAAGAAAAAAAAAATCGAGATACATCAGTTCCATCTTTAACAGGTTATTTAAAAAAAGGCTAAAGTTGTGCCTGGAAAGGTAAAAATTCACTAAAATGATTAAACTAGCTATACTTTTTTTTTTAATCCAGTCTGGTCTCACTGTTTTGTTTTTTGGCGGATTTTTTTTTCCCAGGTGGAGCAAGACATCCCAGCCAAGAGGAGTCGCATTGATTGTAATTCTGACAGTGATCTCATTTCTTCAACGCCACAGAGCAAAGGTCTCCCCAACAAGTCGGTCTCCAGAGTTTGTCGGAAAACTGCAAACAAAGGTACAGACCAAGTAATTGGTATGCTGGGAGCTTTTCATTACTTAAGTCTAAGGAAGACATGGTATAGAGGGGGAAAAAAAATACATATTGCATTTTCAAGTTTGTGAAAAGTATTGGCCTTTTTATTTGTTTAATACTTTGTTCTAGACACAATGACCTGCAACAGTAAGCTCATTAAACCAAACGGTAAACTGGAGGCCCCTGTCGACTCAACAAGCAGCCCACCGCGCACCACCCTGCTTGGAACCATCTTCTCTCCTGTCTTCAACTTTTTCTCACCAGCAAGTAAAACTGGTAAGAAAACAGTGACATTCTTGGATAGTTGGCTTCTGAAATATGAGTAATTTGACAGATTAATTTAGAGAATTATACACTCAGGACTTTAAAATAACTTTACTGACATAAATGCAGCCATCTTTTATAGTTGCACAGCATATCATTTGGTTGCAAACTGGGTTTTTGGATGGTAGAAAATTATAAAAACAAGGTCCGTATGAACAACCATCTATTCATAATGTCAGTATGCTCACTTTATTGCAGTAGAAATGTCTTAAAAACAAACCCCACAAATTGTTATTATCACATAATTGAGTTGCATGTAGTTAATGAGGCACAGGTTTATTTGTGAATGCATTTGTAAACTGAAATAAAGTAGGTGAATTGGTGTGTTGTGACAAGATTGTGCTGCAACATAAATAATAACATCACTAATAAGTGATGTGAAATAGTAGAATTATGGAAACTTCTGTTCAGTTAAAAAAACAGGCTCTATGATGGTGAGGGGGTTGCATTTCTATTAAAAACATTAAAAATGCATAGTTGCAGAGGATACAGATGCTATGTTGGGCTGTCAGCAGCCCTGACTAGTCTTCAATAAAAAATATGTACAGAAATTTGAAACAAAAAAAAAGCCAGTGAAATTTTACTTCTGCAATTCTTGAGGTGTGTTTGCAGTAAAAGTGGCACAAAACAACAAATGAAATGTTTTACTGTTCAGTATGCAGAAAGTCTGTAGGAAGAACTGGCAACATACCAAAGTGAGCTCCTTCTTTTTTTTTTTTTTTTGTGAAATTCTGAAATGCAGAAGGGGCATATATTAACAAATGAAGTAAAGACAACATATTAAATATTGAGATCGACGTGTTGGGGTTGTATATTTTTTTAGGTTGGAGCTTGCTGATGGATGTAATCTCATGTAGATCTTTGAAAAGACCTTTTGTGATTTGTGAGTACAACTTTAAATGACATTGAAATTCTCCTGTTCTCTCTTTGAAGCCACTCCAGGCTCCGATTCTCCGGGCCAAGCGGTGGAAGCAGAGGAAATCATGAAACAGTTAGACATTGAACAGGCAGAAGAAATGCCAAGCAGCACACTCACATCCACAGAAGGAATCGGTCAGTGTTACACTTCCCAGATGTTACCACAGAGGCTTCAGATTACCTCTGATGCAGCCATAGAAGAAGGAGAGATTGTCACTGAAACCGACATGCCCCCATTAACAGGTAAGACCATTCTCTCACTGTTACTCATTCATTTGTTTATCATTTACTGTCTCAACTTTCAGTATGGGGAACTTTGGCACTACGACTGAAAAGTAATTTGAGTTTTTATTTGTATTTCCGTCTATATAAAAAAGATGGATATAACACTTGAAATTCACAGTTTAGGTCATCATCATCTTTATTTTCTGAAACCAGATGTAATGAGTCTGTTGTACATTTAAAGAAATATTTGCGGAGTTAAATCATCCGTAGGTCTATTACTAAATGGTAATGAGTTTAAACTTATATTAGGGACTAAAATGACATAAATTACTGCAGTTTTGAGTTATAACAAAGTACATTTGCAATATTAAAGATTTAACTTTGGCCCAGAGCACAAGTAGTGACACCTGGATGTACAAGAAACAAAAGAATTTCACCCCACTTGCGTGATGGTGTGGATGTGGTCCCTACAAGATGATTTTAACTTTGTGAATGTACAAAAAGTTTATTAAAAGGACTTTTTACAAGAATGTTCCTCATCTTACCGCTGTACAAATGTCAAATATACTAGGAGGAGGAAATTCATGACCACAGCTTCTCTAGAACTGTCACATTGGGGAAGCTGTGACCACGAAATACTGTGAGAACTGGACAATCATTTAGAAAAGCTGTATTAAAGAAGATTAGAATTCTAGTATTCAAGACCTTACATTTATTTTTTTAAAAACTTAACATTCGTTATTGACTAAAATGTTTTCAGTCAGAGGTTTCTTCAGATCTCCTGCAACACAGACCATTGCAGGAGATCCTTCCTGCCCACAGCTATAAATATCTACAATGACTCTTTGAAGAAACTTAAATACTGACAGTTACTGCAATATTTAAGTTCATAATATGGATTAATGGAGTGTTGTTGAATAGAAGTGAGTTACGTTACTGTTGTCACAGATCAAGAGGATAGTAAGGTTATTTTGTTGTACTCATGGTAATACAAACTGACTTCATTTTCCACCTCCAACCATCGGTTGTGGGTTCAAAGCACTTTTGCATCAACTTCATTTTTCAAACTAATAATTTTTTAAAATCTTTTACATGACTGTAACCTTAACAAAACAATGTAGTTTCCTCACTTTTTCAAGAGTATTACAGTTAAATGTCTGTCACGTTTGTGTCATCAGTTCCTGGGTGTGTGTCAGATGGCAGCTACCCACATTCGATACCTTCAGCTCCTGCTGAAACCTCGTATGAAGAAGACTGGGAGGTCTTTGACCCGTAAGTTGATCAAAAGTTTTTATTTTATCTATTAAAATCGTATCGTGGACATTGCTCTGTCTTAGGTGAAACTTTGACCACTAGATGGCAGCAAAAACAAAGCATGTATGTGATTTCTGTGGACGTCGTACTGTAGTTCATTTGATCTCTTTGTTGGTTTAGAAAAGTAGTTGAAGTGGATTAAGTATTGTCTGTTTATTAAAGGGTCAGATGGGTCACTTTGGCCTGTATAACGAACTTTAAATTTAAAGCTTTATGCGATGACACTTGTTCATTTTGTTAAGGGAATATTTTTTTTATGGCTCATCTGCATCAAGGTACTTCTTCATCAAGCACGTGCCTCCGTTGACAGAAGAGCAGTTAACTCGCAAACCAGCATTACCTTTGAAAACACGCAGCACACCTGAGTTCTCGCTCGTCCTGGATCTGGTAAGCAGCTAAATGTTTCATGAGTAATTATCTCATTTTAGAAATGAGTTTATTTACAGTGTTTTGTCCCTCCTTCTTCTGCCAGGATGAAACTCTGGTTCACTGTAGTTTGAATGAATTAGAAGATGCAGCCCTGACATTCCCTGTACTCTTTCAAGATGTAATATACCAGGTAGTGACTCTGAAAAAGTCATCCTCCTATTGAAGTCTTAGTTTCATTGCTTTTATGATAAAGTGTTCACTGTTGATCCTTTTTAATCTGAAGGTTTATGTCCGATTGAGGCCCTTTTTTAGAGAATTTCTCGAGCGCATGTCTCAGTTGTACGAGGTGAGCAATTTCTTCTCACATTATTTGTTTCATCTCACCTGCTGTAATGTGGAATAGTATTCATTTATTGCTGTCCATTTAAACTTCAGATTATTCTCTTCACGGCTTCAAAGAAAGTCTATGCTGACAAGTTACTCAACATCCTGGACCCGAAAAAACAGCTAGTAAGGTTAGTGAAAACAACATCTTTTAAAGAAAAATGTCTTCTTCTGCTCCTCACTGCAGCATCTTGTGAAAGTATTCACCCCTTGAATAATTTCCTGTTTCTTATAATGTGAGTACATTTATATGATTTACCTAGACGCTATTATCTAAACTGGTGAAAGCTTAAAATTTTTCTTTAAAAAAAAAAAAAGAGAGAGAGAGAGACTGAAAAACTGAAGCAGCACAATGAAAATCAAAAAGATCTCCAGGAGATCAGGGATAAAGGGGTACAAACTAGAGCGTAATTATAAAGAAAGAAAGAAATGTGACACCACAACAAAACTGCCAAGAACGTGCAGACCAGCAAATCCCACGTGGAGTAATGAGGACATTACTGAAAGATGTAAAAATAAAGTTTAAAAAATACCCCACAAAGGTAATCCTGAAGGAGCTACAACGTTTCACAGCAGACACTGAAGTGTCTGTTAAAGGACCTCTAACATCCTTGTCAAAGGTTATTAAGTACGTTCCTGACTTGTGAAAGAAGGTTCTCTGGAGATGAGACTGAAATTGAACTTTTTGGCCAGCAAAAAGAAGCAGCACAAAGCTGTTGCCTTTAAAAACACCACCTACAAGTGGTGCTGCAGGCACCACCTGCAGACTCCTAATGAGACGGACAATAGTGGAGTTGTCTGAACGCTTTTGCGAGCGTCAGTGTGCTGATTTGATTGTATGAATTGATCAGATTAGTTCTTTGCAGACAATCGTGTCAAACACGCATGAGTCCAAGAGGAAAGACGGTTGTTCACTTCTTTATTCCAGCTTGTCCCTCAGAGACACTGGTGGAGTTTTGTTCAAAGTACTGAATTAAAGCACAAAAAAGAAATCGGTGCTCCCAAGCTTGTCCAGGTGTGAAATACCTGTTTGTAGAAGGAAGATGATGGTGTCATCCACCCAGATGGCTTCTTTTAGGCGAAATGATGCTTCTCGCTTGATGGCTGTATGGGGAGTTGGCGCTTTGTCAGGACCAGTTTAGAGACTAGAGATTAAACTGAAAAGGGGCTCTTAAAACTTTCTACTTTATGGGGGGTGAATACTTACATATGCGTCAGTTTTTTAGTGTTGTTTTCTTTTTCTTTGTCGCCATAAAATTTTGTTTGATATTTTTGACACATAAACACCCCCAACCACACACACACACCCCACTGATGGATGGATGGATAGATAGATGGTCATCAACAGCATGAATTCCTGTTTAGTAATAATTTTTAAGTCATCAGGTTAAATACGCCCATGCCCCTCTTCTTATTAATCTCATTACCTGAACCCATTTAGTTAGCAGACATTCATCTATTGCAATTATTTATTATCATTTACTTTATTCTTCGTATTCACCAAAGTTTACAAGTGAACTTCTTTTATTTAATGCACAGAATCAATATGTGGTTTATATGATTTGTTTTACCCTTCTGAAATTTATACTCAAGCCTTCTCAAAGCAGTACTTATTGGGTTCCTGTCTGTTAGATATTTAACATATAATCATGTTTTAACTGAGAATAATTCTGTCCTTCTTTTTGTTTCTTTTAGACATAGACTATTTCGAGAGCACTGTGTGTGCGTTCAAGGAAATTACATTAAAGACCTGAACATTCTTGGAAGAGATCTCTCCAAGACGGTAATAATCGACAACTCACCCCAAGCCTTTGCTTATCAGGTAACTTTGATATCAGAAATAGGAAGAGAAAGAACAACGCATGTGTATTAGTGATATAATCATTTATTTATTCTGCCTTTTCCAGCTTTCCAATGGAATCCCAATAGAGAGCTGGTTTGTGGATAGAAATGACAACGAGCTTTTAAAGCTTGTTCCCTTCCTTGAACAACTCGTGGAGCTGGTACGTATTTTGACTTGTGACATCTGTAGAGTTTTGTACATATTCAAATGCCACTAGCACCTTGACGTAGATGCTCCACTCATACCTGTGGATAGTCTTAAGATTAGGTTGTTCAAACCCTGTAAAGATTATAAAGACAAATGTCACAGTTGAGTCGCTGTCACTCAACAATAAATCAATTCTGCTAACAGGAAATTACGTTAAGCCCTCTTACATGAACAAAATCACATGAACACAGCTCATTTGGACCAGAAACATTTTGTCATTAAGTGCATTCGATGAAGATAGAGATTACATGAAAAAACAAAAAACGATAGATGGACCAATAAGGAGGTCTTGTTGTATTATGCAAATGAAAAGGTCGAACGGGGTTTTTGTTAGCTCAAACATTCTTCTCCTTTTATGCTGTTGGCTGTTTACGGAGAGCAAATTTGTTTGATCAGTGGTTCTGTGGAGCTGTAGTGGAGACAGGGTGGCTGAGGGGACAGTGGACAGAGGTTCCTGTTTGACATATTTACCCAGAATCCCTGCTAGTGGAAACCCACCTAGCGTTAGAGGTGTTAAGATTTTCTTTAGGAGTGGCAGGGATGGATGGGATTAAGAAGGAGATGATGATGATGGGAGCAGCAGCCAGGGTTTTATATCCTAGAAATAAAGGTTGGACTAAGATGGTTTGGATAGTTAAAGAGGAAGGCTGATGAATACATTGGCAGAAGGATACTGAAGATGAAGCTGTAAGGCAAAGGGAAAAAGAGACTAAAATGAGATTTCTGAATGTAGTGAAAGGACATGCAGTTTGAAGGAAATGCAGATGAATCAGAATCACTTTATTGGCAATGTCAGTTAAACAGGTTCACAGACTATTAAATTGCTCTGATGTAACAGTGCAGATACAACATAGAATAATGACAAAGTAAAAATGGAATAAAAATAAATGAAATGAGATTAAAGCAAATAAATCAAAATAAAATAACTATACTAGGAATAAGTTTACCAAAAAAATCTACCATATATACATGTGTAATCAGTTGCAGGTTCATAGTGTGGCTTTTTTATGCCAGTCATTTATTGTTCAAGAGTCTGATCGCAGAGGAGAAGAATCTGTTCTTGTGGCGGGAAGTTCTGGTCCGGATGGATCGCAGTCTCCTACCTGACGGGAGGGGGTTAAACAGACAGATGAAGACACGAAAAGATGGAAACTGCTCAATCTCTGAAGCGGAAAACCAAAAGAATTGAACGTGACATTTGACTGAAATACTTTTTTTAATGGAGAAAAACTCTTAATATGAAAGTCTTAGCCAGAGCGTTGCTTACTCTGAGTTTTCTGCAAACTGCAAATGTAGAGTTATTAAAGGACTTTTTGTTTGATCGGCTTCTAAACAGGCCACATTGATCTCAAAATTAATTTTAAGCTTGAAACTTAATGCTAATAACGTTAATGGTAATGCAACTTTTGTTTTGCTGAACGACTGTGGCAGTAAAGCCCTCACTCTAGAGGCTGAAAAAGTGTGTTTTGTGGCCAATTTTGAAACGATTCCTTTTGTTGCAGAATGACGACGTCAGACCACACATCCGAGAACGGTTTCGCTTGCATGACCTCCTCCCTCCAGACTGAGGAGGAGCTTGTGTTCATCTTTGAATCCAGATGCTCGCAACACTGGGTGGGAAGAATTGATGAGGATATATTCTCTTTTCACACACAACATTGTCCTTTTTCCCCTCTCTTTTCCTTAAACATGCAGAAAAAGATTGGAAACTATGTTTGGGGGGTGGGGGTTGGTCTTCAACCATTTTGGATTGACAACAGTGAATGTCACGCAGTGTTGGTTCATACGGACTTTGTTGGTTTCAGCCTGACCTGTAACGGCCAGTCAAACCTGTATATTATTCACACTATTGTAAATATATGTAAATAATTGTTTTTGTTTTTTTCCTTGAGGTTTTTAAGTAATTTTACTTTGACTTCTGATTTTTAGTACGTATTCTTTGACTCGGTTGCTTTTTATAAACCAACAAAATGCCATTGTGTTTTGTTTGAAGTTAAGCAGCTGCTTTTCTGTCGTATGCCTGCAGTATTTCTGTGACGCTTTACTCCATTACATGCAGTTGTCTGTTATAAGGTGCAGTTTAAAAAAACAAAACAAACAAAAAAAAAAGTATCTTTGGGAGGAAAATGTTTCTGAAATATTTTAAAGTTATAAAATGTAATTTAGAATAAGGTCTCAAATGGATACAAAGCCATAATGGCCAAATAATAATAATTTTTGAGATTTGTATCTGAGAGTCCATTTCTGATTTCGATACTTTATCGTCCTCTTTGATGGGTGAGGGGGGGTTCAGGCATCTTGCACTTTGACATCCAGCCCTTTGTAACTTGATGTAAAATCTTGTCACTTTTCTACAAAGGTGTGTATCAGCTAAATTTGTTTTGGGGGGGGGGGGTTCAATTGTAGCAC
This sequence comes from Zenarchopterus dispar, assembly GCA_028564865.1. Classification (NCBI taxonomy): domain Eukaryota; kingdom Metazoa; phylum Chordata; class Actinopteri; order Beloniformes; family Zenarchopteridae; genus Zenarchopterus; species Zenarchopterus dispar. Next base: position 5,362,893 of record JAOWBL010000021.1, on the reverse strand, counting down.
CAGCAAATTGCCAACATGTTGCTTTGAAATCTTGTTTTCCAAGACGTCTTGTATGTCGGATCTTTGACGTAGGAGTCACGAGTTTTATTGACTATTGAATGATCACTCCTGGTGTATTCAGTGTTACTCAATGGTTTCCTTGAAAATAAATACATTTTTATACGACTTGAAGTTTAAGTTGTTTTTTTTTTGTTTGTTTGTTTTGTTTCGCTAAGACTGGTTGAGAGCCCGTACAAACACATTTATATGACAGGAACAAACTGACGATGGATCTTAAATAGCTCAGTGTTTTAGTTTGTGACGACAACAGCGATAAAAGGCGTTAAACTTAATTGGGTTCATAGGAAATGTTTCACTCACTTTTTTCATTATTTTCTTTGAATTGTACAAATTCTTAAGATCTTTATGAAATTCCTGACACTCAGGTGAAAATACAACTACAGTCCCGCTGATCTCATGTCAGATGTGTCTAAAGCCCTTTAAGACTGGTGATACATAAATTTGGACACATTATGGTCAATAATCCATAAACATACTAATAAAATAATTAGCTCTAATCTTAAATATGCTCATTGTTGCTCGGCTGACAGACCAGCGACTGTCCCAGCCAGCGGTTCACGACGGACATCCTTCATCATTAAACTTAACAGGTAACGTATCAATCTTTTGTCTCGGGTCAGAAAAACTATTGATCACTGATCAGTTCACAGTCGCAGGATTCTGCTGGATCACAGAACCAGATCAGAGCAGAATTATCCAGCTTCCTGATCTTGATCTGCACCCGCACCTCGAATCGGTCTGCATTTGCTGCACGTCAGAAAATCTTGTTTTTTGTCTTTTTGTTGAGCTGTTAGCAATAAATTATCATTATCAGTTATGTAAAGTTGACAATAATTTTATGTTGTGATTTTATGTCAACTTTTTTTTTTTGACATTTTCTTTGCCTCCACCTCTGCCCCACCCTTACTTGTGACAAGTAACACTTGTAGATAAATATGTATGATTTTGGTTCAGAAATACTTCATCATACAATTTATTTGTAACTAAAACTGTTTAGACTTGATCTTTTTTCTTTTGGCTCAGTTCCTGTTTCAGGCGTCACAATCACACGACTATTTTTAAATAATTTTTAGTATGTTGAAAGACGGCAAACTTAGTACCGCTACTTGGTGATAAAAGATCCCTTATTAATAACTGACTAAAAAAAGTAAATTATTGTAAATACGCTACACTTACGCGGCACTTCTCTAGACTTGTTATCTACTTAAACACATTTCTGCAAAACTTTATTAACTGAAAATACTGGTCCCACTTTGGCAAGCTGACAGGAGAGGACAGGAATCGAACCGCCCACCTTCTGACCAGAACCCCTACCTCCTGAACCGCAGCCACCACAAAGAGTGACTCAGCAGAAGAAACCACAGGTCAAATCCATCCTTACATCAGGAGTAAGGTGTGACATCAGATACTTATGAGCCTTTTAAATATTTTTTTTAAAACAAAGTCTAGAAATGGAAAAGAAGAAGCAGCCACAATAATGCAAACTTCATTGACGTTGGTCTTTTTTTTTTAAATTGTTGTGTAAACATCCTGACGGGAGTTTTTATTCACAGATACGACATGATCAGATAACCTGTTTTTGTTCTCGGGAGAAATGGGTCATTACCTTGTCGTGAGCGTGCAGTGAATTGCCCTTTTCAGATCATCTGGCTCCAAAGAGGGGCAGTCGTTCCACCTTCACACCTCCACCAGAAGGAAGAATGGTTTCACCAAAAAAAAAAAAAATTACTGCTGTGTGACGATAAGACAGGAGGATGATCAAACCCCCCCCCCAGCTCTCACCTATTGGCTGCTGGTGAGGGCTGTAGCTTATAAAGACTCCAACAGGTGCACTCACCTGAGGATAACAACGGGGAGACATCGAGGATGTGGAGAATCCTCTTCTTGTGTGTCTCAGTGGGGGCGTTGGGGTCAGACGACCCGTCCACTGATGCTCGGCAGCTTCAGGGTCTTCACTGCCCGCCCTGCGGCAGGATCCACTGCTCCTCCCGGCGGGCGCTGAGGCTCCAGTGCAAAGGCGGCGTCACCACAGGTGTCTGCGGCTGCTGCCCCGTCTGTGCCAGAACGGAGGGGGAGACCTGCGGGGGGGCGTGGGACTACCTGGGAAAGTGTGACCACGGGCTGGTGTGTGCGTATCAGGAGTCGGAAGCTGAGACGGCGGATCCAGAGCGCAAAGGCATCTGCAAATCAGGTGAAAGTGAAGTTAATAACAGACATAATGAGCCTCGGATGGTTTGATTAAAAACTAGTGTGGAAAACGTGTGGTATGTGGTATAGTATTAACAGCAAATATTAAAAAATTGTCTCAAAATACAGTAAACATGCTCGGCTGCGTTTCATCATTGACAGTAATTGTAGTGGGAGCGATGCCAGCGGGGTTAATCTTGTTTATGAGCTGTGAAGACCGATAGCAGGATCAGGGCGTCCTTTGATTCAAAGGTTTCTGCACACATAATTACTTCTCTTATCTGTCCTTGATAAAATCAGTTGTCACCGTTACTTATGAGGTGTTTTGTCAAGATGTATATATATATAAGTTGACAGATTCCAGGATTTAACACCCTTGTGTGCTGTGCAGTGATTGAGCCCCTGGATCCAGAGACATGTAACCCCGACTGCACGAGGGAGTACTGTCAGGCCAACCCCTCTGCTGTCTGCTCTGCCAGGTGACTGAGGTTACCCAATAATCCTGCTTTTTTAATGCCTTTATGCTCCATCGGTGTAGTATTTCTCTAGTATTTCCTTCTGTGTAGATTTGTGTCGGTGGAGAAGAAAGCCTGCCAGGGCTCCTGCCAGCACACCTCGTGTTCCAGCTGTCTCCTTCTGAGGCGCCCGCCGTGCACCCTCACCTGCAGCCCGTCCGAGTCTAGCTGCCTGCACCGCTATGGGAAGTGCGTGCACAACCACCTGAGTGCGGCGCCGCCGTCTCCTGTGTGCCACGGTGACCTGCAGGTGTGAGGAGCAGCAGAAAAATGGCAACACGCACACAAGTCCTGATTTCTAAATTAGTACCTTCAAAACAAACTTGTGAACTTTTTTGTTTTTTTGTCTCCAGAGTAACTCGGAGGGGCATTTCTTGTGTTTGGTCCCAGACTGTACAACCTCTGCGAGGTAATTCATCCTGCAAGGAGAAGAAACCAGGAGGACATCTTCTCCGGATCATGTAGCATCATGGAAAAAGGCAGCTATACTAAAACTCTGTATATAACTCAAAAATACTTGATTTACAATCTCACCTGTAAATTTGTAATTTAACCCTGAATAAAAAAAGATGTGAAACAACCTGGGTTAAAATGATGAATATTAAGCTTCTATGCCACACTGAACTGAACTTTGTTTGCACTATGATCAGGTTGTATTTAGTTGATGCCAATTTTTTTGAAGCTCAAACAGGTTTTAAAATATTTTCCTGGATATTATAGTTTTCTGCAACAATAAAAACAAAGTTAAATCCTAAGCAGAAAACTTTGAATTTCATCCACTATCTGATTGTAAAGTTGATAAATTCACACCACTGCATAAGAGTAAATGTTCTAATAAAGTATAAGTGGTCATTTTTCTGTACAAAAACATGTTATTTAAAAAAATCATCTGACAATACTAAGTTATAGTATAAGCAAATGCAACTTCAGACAAAAAAAAAAACAAAAAAACATCTTCCTTTTTATCTAACAAATATGAAGCCAAATTAGAAATAAATAAGAATGAGGGCAACACTAAGCATCTTACCTGTGATTTAAGTAAGTTTCACTCTTTCATGGACTGATCGTTGTGCATGCACACCTTAATATAAGATGTTTTTTTTTTTTTTTTTTTAG
>JAOWBL010000021.1:5329784-5346535 GCA_028564865.1 Zenarchopterus dispar | reverse complement strand
CAAAATTGTTTTGTTTGGGGAACAAGTACATAATAAATTCTGTTTTATTTTAAATACCTAATCCCCTATATTTCATTGTTTAATTTTTGTAAATAGACTACATATGACATTGTTATGAGGTGAAACCAAAAGTGATCTAGGATACTCTCAATGCTTGTTACAGACTAAGAAGAGTGATATAAAGAGAAAAACAAATCATATACATATATTAAATAAATCACTTGATACTTGTATTTGTAACTGTCTCTTAAAAATCTGATGAATTAGCTCAATTGATGACACACATCGATTATACAGACCAGATTATTCTTTTTCAGGGTTTTTGCTTGAGCCTTTCCCCAAGTCTCAAAAAAATGTACAGACCATTTAAGCAGCCATGACATGAATATGACTCACCATCTGTAACAGTGGCTGTTGTGGTTCCACAAATAAACTTGCGCTATTATTATTATTTCCTCTGTTAACAATAATATTTTTATGTTTAGAAATACACTCTCAAAATTAGTAGTACATTTTTCACACACAGACTATCCACACTCAGCCAATCAGGTCATCATGTGTAATGGCTCCTTTCATTTCAGCACACTGGACAGCATCGTCGAGGGGCGGGGCTTGGTGACATGTTGCTGCGTTCTGATTGGTCGGTTTTGGGCAGCAACAAATCCAGTGTTGTTCGCGGGGAAGTGGTCCTCCCGCGCGGGTACAACCACCCAGAGGAGGAGGAAAGGGGGGGTTTTGCGCGTAAAGAAAAGACCGTACATCACGTGACCTGCTCTGCTCTGACTCCCAAACCCATCAGCTGAGGAATAACGGCACATATTTGTCTGAAGAGCGGCAGACCTGTTTCTTTCTAAAGACTTATTATTATTATTATTATTATTATTTAATGTGGATCAAATCATAGGATGCTGTTGAAGCGAACGGCAGGACTGTAGCGATATTCCGGGACTAAAAGGGAGGTAAGCCGTTTTAATCACCGCCTTTTCATTCATTGCTCTCCGCCAGGGGTAAGGGAGGAAATAAAAGTGTCACGATAAAAACCGAGTCCGGCCTCGGTGCAAGATGGAAAACTGTAAGTCGGCCCGTTTTTGTCGTGAAGAGTGCGAGCTCGACCTGCGCGTCGTCCGGATGGAGATGAAGCGCCGATGCGCCGTGTCGCACAGGCTGAAGGACGCATCCCCATCGCCTGTAATCGCGATGCGCCGTGTCCTACCGCAGCATCACTCACGCCCTCCGTGGGATTTTAACACTTAAAACTACCCGACCAACGCGAGTCACAAAATCAACCGTAATCGGCGCGTTTTTGGGGGCGGCAGATATTGCTTTGTGAGTCCCAGAGATGTGTCCTTCATGCTCCACCATAGCTGTAACCACCATGATCTGCGCTGTCAGATGGAGTCGGGTGATGTTGAAGGAGCATGATCAGAACCTAACCAACTGAGTGAAACAGTCGTTTAAACTACGGGCCAACCTATGAGCTTCGCAGCTCTCTATCACGCCTATTTTACACGCGTGGGTTTGAGGTAAACGTACAGAATGGCGACAAGGCCAAAACTGTGCTCCTCTGCGTGCCCTATACATATCTAATGTGGTCAAGAAAATGTCTTTGTTTTTTTTTTCCCCCCCTGTTTATTCAATGAATGATGCTCTAATGGGATATACCTGGGAAGCTTTTTTTCCCTAAGTATTAATATTATTGCACTTAAGTGAAAGCTGATGGAAAGTCAGGCCTTCAGAGGGCTGGCCCGGTTTAAAGTGCTAGCAGTGCAGTGTTGATGAGCAATGTTTCACTTCCTAAGGCAAGTCTCTTCTTGGCAGTTTTGTTTTCAAGGCAGCTGGGATTGAAGTTTGGGTGTCCATTTGCAAGTGGAGGAGAAATACTGAGCTGTGATCATGGCAGGTAAGCTTTCCTTTCTTTTTCCAGCAGATAAAGCTGCCAGTACATGAAGACCAAATGCCCAAGCAGCTGTCCTAACTTGAGTTGGGACTGTGGTCGCTGAATTTTCTCTTTTTCATGTTAGAAAACAACTTCCCTCCCCTGCCTCGATTCATCCCCCTCAAGCCCTGCTTTTACCAAGATTTCGATGAAATCCCGGACCAGCGCCGGACCATGTGCAAGAGGCTGTACTACCTGTGGATCTGTGAGTGAAGCACGCTGAAAGCCAGCGAATGTTTTAACGTGGTTTGTCTGTGTTTTCGCTGCCTGGAACATGCCACCGTGACAGAGCCCACGTCACTCCTCCTGATGCAGCTTTTATTTTGTTTTACCCACAACACTGATATCCAAACAGCACAGACGCTGAGCAGCCAGGAGACCAGACTGACTGGTCCCACAACATGAAAGCAGAAACGGCTGAACACTTTTTTTTTTTTTTTTTAAATCTTTGTTCTTGTGCACTGTAATCTGCAAGATTGTAGATGTTTCACCAAGCCAGGCTGGCATTTGTAAGCGGGGCCCATCTGAGATATAAATGGATTGAATAAAGGGGCCGTTAATTACATGGGTGCATGAAAGACCAAAATGGGTCTCTTATGTGTGTTTGGTCAACCACATAAACAGCTGATAATTTATCATTTATTACTACTTTAGTTAGTTTCTAGTTATTTCTCTCTCCACTGTGATAGGTATGGATAGGTACCACCTAATTTTTTTCACGTGTATAAACTATCTCAGGTGGGCAGGTCACATGGAACCAGTGCATCATCCCATCCGGGACCCCATTTTTCAGTCTTTATATCTCAGATGAACCCCGTTTGGCTAAAAAGGTCTGACTTTAAACAAATTGCCAAGTTAATTCTCTAATCAGCCTGTGATATTCACTGAAATGTTGTGATGTGTTTTCCCATCATCTCTTGGGATCTGCTCTTTGAAAACAAGAATGTAAGTCTGATTAAACAGTAGTTTAGTTTAATCATCTGGTATGTTATTAGTCTGTTGCTACTAGAATGAAGAGTTTACATTCACCACTTTATTGAAGTGTAATGTAAATACACTTGGTGTACCTAATAAAGTGGCTGGTGAGCACATAAGATTGTAAATTTTAGCTCAGTGAATATTTGTTGTAGCTGTGAAGTAGTTTGAAATATTTGTAATTTAATGCCAACTCACCCACTTCAGTTCATGCCATGGATGTTCTTGACCAAACTCAGATGAAATTTTGTTTTATTTTAGCAATTAATAATTCTAAATCTCTTTTCCAAATATTATTTTTAGTTCAGAATATTTTGAGTTTTGAATTTTAGCATATTTGTGGTCATTTATTTGCTGGAATGATTTGCAATTTTTGGTTAACAGTCACAAAATTTAAATTTTTTTTTTTTTTTTTTTCAGACTTTGTGTGTGTGAAATTCCTGTAAAAAAAAAAGACCTATTCAAGAATACTCTGAACCCAGAAGAAACAGCTTACAATTTTTAAAGTTTTAAAATATTTCTTTATTTAAAATAAAAATTAAATCAAGCATATGTTAATGTTGTGCAGTATTCATAAATCAACTCCATCCATCCATTTTCTATACCCACTGAATCTAATTACTGGGTCACGGGGCATGTTCAACTCATTTTTTTAAATTGTATTTTTTAAAGAAATCCAAACATGAACTTGGAGGGTCAGGTGAGTTAGTGGCCTGGTCAGCCATCCTAACTCATTTTCTTTTTGAGTCCAGGAGTTAGTCTGATTCCTCCAGATTTGATTTTGATTTCCAGGGACGGTAGAAACACCAAAGAAACTGCTGAGCAACAACCAGCTTAAAAGACACCGAAAATATCTTGCAGTGCAGTAAGAATGACTTCTGTTTTGCAGTAAAAAACGTACTAATTCAAGATGTCATTAGCATCCATGGTGTGCAGCCATGGTGATTGTATTTACTCCTGTATCGGTCTTCACATAAAGCCCCCCACCACCCAGCGTGACTAGGTATGGCTGGCCAGACGAGGGAGTTGGTGTTAAATACCCCATCCTGTGATTGAAATCCTGCTGCATCATGAGTAATGTGATATTCACCACATTTGTTTTTGTGCTCAGTCTGACGTTACGCTTTCCTCGTTCCTTCTCTGTGATGATGACAGTGAATACCGCTACGCTAGCTGTTAATCTGATTGGCTGCCTGGCGTGGATGTGTGGAGGTGGAGGAGCCACAAACTTCGGCATGGCCATCCTGTGGCTCATCCTCTTCACCCCTTGCTCTTACGTGTGCTGGTTCAGGCCCATCTACAAGGCCTTTAAGTAAGAATACACAGCATTTCAACACGTCTGCTGTCCCGCTGAATCTGGTATTTTATTACGCCGATGATTCTCTCTGCGCAGGACCGACAGCTCCTTCAACTTCATGGCGTTTTTCTTCGTCTTCATGGCTCAGGTGGTGATCAGTATTATCCAGACTGTTGGCATTCCAGGTTGGGGAGTGTGGTAAGGTCTTCCAATGGTTTATTGAACACATACTCTTCATTTACTGAATTTAGTACCAAGATATGTGACAAATTAAGCAAAAAACAAACAAACAAAACCCATCTTAAGTGTGTACAATTGGACTAGTCCCCTTTGAGTTATTAGACTGATTCTCAAAGGTTCCTCTGGAGGATAAACATTGTTATTCCAAAACATTATATTCACTTACTTGGTTCTTTAATTATAAGTAAGACAACTGATTAACACACCAGTCTAAAAGTCTCCACTGTTACATCTAGTCTTACTGCTCGTATCAAAAGCAACCAGCTTTTTATCTTTCTTTCAAATGAAGTCCAACGTGCAGCACAAAAACCACAGATAAGATACTGAAGTCAACCGTTAAAAAAAAGTCTGAAAATGCACTGATGAAGCCCCATTTTTCTGGATGTGCTAACAGGCAAATGTTTGCAAATGTTTTTAACTCATGGACCTTGATTATGTGGTCAGATTTGTGATTACAGTACATTAAATATGTTTAAAAAAGTTAAAGTCATTTATAATGTTACATATTCTATTAAAACAACTACTGGAATCTTATTACACGATGTGACTAAATCATGCCATGAGTGTATCATGATGACTCCGTTCTTGGTCCCCTCAGCGGCTGGCTGGCTACCATCACCTTCTTCAGTACCAACATCGGCTCAGCTGTCGTGATGCTGATTCCCACCATCATGTTCACTGCGGTGGCTGTGCTCTCCTTCATCGCCCTCTCAAAGGTGACTGAAACACTTCTGTCTTTGTTTCTACTTTTCTGATATGAGTGGGTCTTTGCTGTGGAAGCATTGCACTAAAATGAGTGATTTCTAGGGTCTACATCTGGGATTGCCTATATCATAATTTGATTATGTTTAACCGGGCTTGAAATGATGAGAAAAAAAATGCATCTGGTCTTAGGAGGTTAATACTGTATTTTTTAGTTTGATTATTTGATATGGATTAATGCTGTGAGCATCTATTGTTGCCAACTTTCCATTGGAAATCAGATTAATTGCCTTCTATTTCTTGATTTATTCCTTTTGTATTTAGTTCAAAACTAATATTGTGTCCTTATTGTGATACTTTGATGACAACCTTTGCATCGCAATATAAGATATTAAATGTGTACAGTAGGATAAAGTGGTATTACAAAACATGCAAGCCCATTGACATTTATTTAGGTTATTTATACATAGATCAATGCAAATTGCTGAGGTAAGGTCATAACATGAACATGATTGAAATTACTCAGATAAGAGCAATTTCATGATTAAGGAATAACTATAGGCCTGTTAAACATGTTTTATGTAGCATTATCACTTCTGCTGTCCTGATGAAAGCCTCCTGACAGTGTTATTAACAGTGTGTTTTGTAACACCACTTTGTCCTACTAGAGGTGCATTTTGTTGTCTTACCACAGGCTGACGCGTTCTTGTGATGTGCTGCCCTCGTGTGGTCAGAATGGGTATTGCTACATAGAGTGGCTTTAACAAGCAGTGAGATTAGTGAACTAGTTTTCAATAGTTGGGATGCAAAAATGGATAAAGGAAGACTTCATTTTACTTTAGAGCTGACATGAATTTAGAAATATAAGACTAAAACATCTGAACATGGTTAGACAATTGTTTTAACCCAGAAAGCAGTTTTCTAAATGAATTATAGCCATTTCCACAGAGAACCCAGTCCTCATTAAAAAAACAAACATGTCATCCTGCTGGAAATATTCCTAACACCAACTGAACAAATCAAATCATAAAATGGATACTCCAATTACCCCAGATAGCAGACACAGTTGGGCCTAATCTGGGCTAATTTTTGCAATTATTTCTCAGTAAGTAGGTATTGTATGAGGCACACGTGGCCCAAAGAAAATGAAGAATTGGGCTATGTTGGATACGTGGCCACACTGACCTTGAGTCGGTCAAATACCAACAGTCAAAGCAAAATGTGGGCCAAAGAAAACTACAGACTAGAGCCAAGTTGGAGCCAGACATTTTTTAACTATCCGAGACAGCTTTGATGGAGCAAATTTGAATGAACCCCCATTCTGATGTGATACACTTTGCAGGTTCACAACTTCTACCGCGGGAGCGGTGGTAGCCTGGGTAAAGCCCAGGAGGAGTGGGCTACAGGGGCCTGGAAGAACCCACACGTCCAGCAGGCGGCTCAGCAGGCAGCCATGGGGGCCGCGCAGGGAGCCATGCAGCAGAACCAGTACTCAGCAGCTCCCACCTACAACTACGACGACCCGATGTAGGACAGACGAGAGAGAACGGCAGCAGAATGACAGTGCTAAAAAAAGGGATCAGTTTAACAACTCAGAAATAGGTGCCCTTTATTATGACACAGAACAAGCTGAATTCTCACAGGAAAATGCAGAGACAAAAAGTGTTGGTAAATTTGACACCTAAGATCTTATAATTTTAGACAGCTCACACTAAAATAAACATGCAATCATTAAAGCCTAATATCGTTTTTGTGGATTAATATTTGCTGGTCAGTATGTAAACGTCCTACAGAGTCACATAATACAGCTAAAGGCAATCCACTGAGCTTCATCAGTTTATTCAGGTAGATCCATGTGTTGTCTGCACAGAGACACACTACGCCTCTGATGTGTTCCTCTTTTAATTTTTTATGACTGTTTATCTTTTCCTAAAGGTACTGTAATGGTTATGTTGTTAAGAGTGTTTAAAGGCTTGAAGTTCACCAAAAATGCTGATAAAAATTTTTAAGCACTTCATTTTTCTTGAAGATAAAAAGTCACCCATTGAAAAACAAACAAAAAAAAAATTCTGAGAATAATTTCCCATTTAAAGTAGATGTTTATCTGCTTTTTAAATTTTTTTAAATTTATTTATTTATTTTACAAAAAATTAAATCAGCGCAAACAGCATTTTTACATTAGCAGCTAGTTAGCTTAGCTTAGCTTAGCTTCAAACCTCAAGACAAAAACCTAACCTGGGTTTTGCCCTAATAAGATAAAATAAATAAGATAAAATAAAATTCCCTCAGCAGCCTGGATTCTGTTGCTAACATGTTATCTGCCACTAAAAGATTTTTGGTGGCAAATTTTGTCAACGTTAGTTAAAATCATGTCAGCTTTTCTTCTGTTTCCAGTCTAAGTTAATCTACAGTAAATTGGCCTCTGGAGTAAGATTTAGATTAATGATTTAATGAAATGTATACAGTCTTTTTTTTAAGTGTTCAGTCACAAAAAAAAAAATAAATAAAAACCCAGGACCCTCCCATTAGCAGCATGCTAGCTTATCTTAGCATGAAAACTTGAGAATAAAGCCCCATCTGTTTTAGTCCAAATTAATCCCAAATAACAGCCCTGATTATATAACTAACATGTTATATGTCACCTAAGATGTTTTTGGAAGCCAGTTAATCAATATTAAGTCACATTAGCATTTCCTCTGTTTTTAACCTTTATGCTATGCTAAGCTAGCTGGCTGCTGGTGATAGATTTGTTTTTGCTGTAAAGACACACAAATGGTGACATTGTACTAAATTTATTACATACAACAAGAAATAAAAATATTTATCGTCTCTTAAAGTTAGGTTAAATTTTAACCTGGTGATTCATTTTCGATTAACTTTTTTTTTTTTAAACATTCTAACAAAAAGGTAAGATTTAAAACACCATTGTCTGGCTTTTTAAAATCATTTTATCTCCCCTTTTCAAACACAAAATATTTAGTTTTTGTTATCACATGCTGGTTACATGTCAAACAGACTACCCTGAATTCAGTTATGATAATAATTATTATTTTTTAGTTTTTACTTACCAAAATAAAGCACACGGCATTGAGACATTAGTGTTTAATGGATAAACATTCCAATTTAAATTGTACAGTTGAAAATGGAAAGAAAACCAAAACACTTACAGAAAAGACAAACAGTAAATATTATTGTTGTAGATGGTCGTAACATTGTATGGAGTGATGATGTGTCCCCCCAGGTCCCTTTGGCTAATTCTTCCACTTAACCCTTATGTGTAAATGCTTCATTCAACAACTACTTGTTTCTGAAGTTCTGAGTTTAAGGCCTCAAAGTAGTGTATCATTTCGTGGGTGTTGGTGTTATTCCATGAATCAGTGTAATATAAAACTATATAGAATATTAAATTGCAGCCAGTTATTTCATTTTGGAGTGAAATTAAACAAAATGATACTTATGTGTCTAGCCCTGTTGAGCCCTGATGTATTGAGTCAGAGCCGTGTTTATTCCAGCAAGAATGTTTTTTTTTTCCTCGTGTAACTGTGAGTTTTCTTTGAAAACTCCTTCAACATTCAGTAGATGGATATTACAGTAAAATACAGTGTTAGACTTGAAACAGATGTGAAGATACGTATCTGAATGCTCGTTATTTAAAAAAATATCTGTGAGTCGTCTTGTCTGATTGTGACGATGTGGTATTCAATATGCTGTTTGTTGTTTTGCTTTTCAGTTTGATTTTTTTTTCTAATTTTGGACACAACTTCTGTTTTTCTGTGTATTTTGGATGATGTGTGGATGAGTTTGAAGCATATAGTTTATTGTTTTTGTGTGCGTGTGTGTCTTTCCATGGCTATGGTAAAGTTTTTCTTTCGTTTAATTTTTAAATTTTCTTTCTTCTATTGTTTGTGCTGGGTTACCTGCTGAAATTCAGTGCAAACTAAATTCACGGTCAATTTACAGTGCAGCAATACCGACATAAACATATTTTCAAGTTGGACCGCACTAGTGTGATTTTAAAGTCGTCGAACATTTTCACCAGCAGATGTACATACTGCGGTTATTACCCTGAAAACGACACTAAACATCTGCTCTTCTGATCTGCACAGCTGATTATTTCTATGCATCAGCTGTTTTTTTTTTTTTTTAAAGACATGAACAAAGAGGCTTCTTTCCTGTGGCTTCCTTGTTCGTGTTCTCGTGGTGAACTTTCTGCCATGTGTGCACACAGCACAGTTCATGTGATTTCCGCTGTGAATTTATTGTGTGGTAGGATCTGCTGTACATCGGACAGGTAAAACGTCGCATTTCAAGTCGCTGTATCAAAGCTTCTGAGAGCCATTTCCCATCACTTTTACCCGAGTTTCCACATGCACTGTCCTGTATGTTGTATGAAATGTATTATCATGTACTATATCATAAGTAGTTATAAATATATAATTACTGGAAGTAAATATTTGCCATGGATAAACACATTCAATAAGATAATGCTCTTATTAGGTGAATGAAGTGTTTGAGGGGGCTGTGTCTCCATGAGTTACGTAAATGAGGAATACTTTTTTGTGTATTACTTTTGTATTATTTGGTCTTATCCTAATAGATATTAAATAGTTCTTGTTGCAGCCTGCTTTGTTTTGTTTTCTTGGCCTGCTCAGAGGTCCCTCAGTAATCAATAGCCACTGTTATTGATTAGGTAAACTAATAAGAACCTCAATTTAAGGAGATTTTAAAATACTCTATGTGACATGAAAGACCATACTAAAGGATAGAGATAAAAAAGACTAAAACAGTAAAACATGTTGACTTCCTCTCATATTGGATTTTCTCACAGCTGTTTTTTGTTTTGAGTTCAAGTTTGACTCTCAGATTTAGATTGTTTTAATGGAAATTTAACCTTAGTGTTTCCTAATTCAGGTCCCCGGAGGCCGCTGCCCTGCATGTCTTAAACGTTTCTTTGCTCCAACACACCTGATCAGACTTAACTGGTCATTAACTGACGAGTACAGACCTGGCTGACAAGCTGATGGGGATCTAGTCATTTGAAAACAGGTGTGATGGTGCAGGGAAACATATAAACTCTCAATTTAAAAAAGAACAATAATCCACTGACAATATTTCATTTAACAGCATTGGCTCTTTTCTTAAAAATTTGTTGAGAATCCAGTTTAGTTTAGTAATTATATCTAGCTACTTTTTCCTTATAAATCAGTAATGCACAATAAATTTACCATGGGACATAGAGCCACTTTGACCAATATGCAAAGTTTTAAACTGAGAAACAGTTGCTTGTGTGGTGGGAACAGCTTGATACCGCTTTAATACACGTTCAAACAAACAAACAGCACTTATCCATCCATGTGCACAGTTTCTGTCTTCAAGCTTTGGTGCTCTACCAGAGTCCTGTGAGTTTCATGGTTCTGCACAGCTCTGAACATTTCCTAGAACTGGACAGAGTTTTTTTTTATCTGCTGGAGCCACTTGTCCAGTTTAGGGTCACAGATGTGCTCTACTCACCACTGGGACCCCCGTGCCCCTCAGTCTTGACGTCTTTGCTACTTCTTTCCTTCGATGTTTGGGATTTTTCCAGCTTCTCATGCTCCTTTTTCTTGCCGTTGTTGTCGCCTGTGAGTTCTAGGTGACAGGAATGATGTCACCTGGAAACCCCAGGTGACACTGTTGCTTTCTCCTGGAGTTTTTCCAACACCGCAACATCCACTTGGTTAGCCATCACCTGGAGAGGTGGAAATCCCACAGACTCTTTTCTCTTTTATCCTCTACATCACCAACCCATACTTGGCACAGATTTTCAGTTATTTATGGCATTTTAATTATACCCCCCCGCTTGCTGTCATGTGCTGGATTGTCTTGTGGGTATCTTTGAACAGTTCTTTGTTGCACCTACGTCCTCAGTGCTGTCTTTCCGACTTTAGTCTTCAGACTAGGACTTCTCAGTATCAGCCACTTCTTCAATCTGCCGGTCCATCCATGGGCTTCTCTTTCTTCTTCTCAGTGGATTTCAGCTAAGACACCCACATAGCAGTTTGTGACAGAGGACGATTTTCTGAATGTTTGTCATTTCATCCTGGATGGAGCCTTTGGTGTTCACTAGTCCTTGGCATCTATCCATGACTTAAGTGTTCAGTCTCAAGGTGTTGGACTGACAGTGAAACCCTTCTTTTATTGTGTAGAGCTTTCTTCTACTTGACATCAGTGGCTTCCACCTCCTGCTGTGGCCAGGGTGTTATAATAATAGAAAACTTGAAACTGCCAGGAGATATGTGTTGATGGTATGGACTTGGTTTTTTCTGTTCAGCTGGCTTTTAAACGACTGGTCTTTTATTAATCGTAAATGCTGAATCGGCCTTTGAAGTTGTCGTCCTCTGTTCCTCCGAGTTCTTGATGAAAGAACTGTATTTTTTAAAAAACGGGGGTATTTCACTGATGCTGGGAAACATTGTATATATTTTTTAACCTTTTGATACCAGTGACTAGAATTTTATTGATAGAATTCTCACCATATTAAATCTAATCTGACATTTTAAAATTTGCCCAATCCACGTATAAGCTATTTGCTATTATTGATACCTTGCCAACATTTTGCCTGCACCAGCTGTCACCTTTAGCCTGGCCGACCACACTCATTCACTTCATTAAAATGTCTCATTTGGGAAATGGGATGATTTACCTTCCAATAGTGCCTATTTTCCTCCGGTACAGAACGTACCAAACCAATCACCAGAGGGGAAGCGTAAGCATTGTTTAATTACCCAACCAGGAGCCTCCAAGAACCACTATTTAAAAACAACCAAGACTGCAGAATTCCCAATAACATCTTGGGTTAGCACGTTTTTACTCCAGAACCAGAAGTACCAGACTAATTCTTTGTTTTGAAGAGGGAAAAGAACTGGGATGGTTGACCAGGCTATTCCACTGAGGTCATAAAACTTTTAAATGACACACAGTTTTGTTTCAGTATGTCCAGGATAAAAAGCCTTGTTAAATATATTTACATTATTTGAATCTTTTTTTTTTTTTTAAAAAGGATTTAAAAATTTTGATACATCTCATCTTTTAAAAAAAAAAAAAAAAAAGCATATGTTCCCCTAAAGGCAAGTAGAAATTAAAAATCTTCACTTAGTGAGTGGCAAATTGCACTGAAGTAAAACTTAGGTCCAATGCAAATAAGAATACACCTTAAATTAACACATTTAAAATATCCCAATATAACTTTTGCCCTCACACTAACACCATTTTAATAACTTCACAATAAGTGCCTACAGATAAATGTCATTATGAGATTCCATACGAATAAGCCATATTAAGATTAATGACCGAACACTCATAGAAACTACCAAAACAGGAATAGTCTTAAAATTCTTTATTCATAAACTTGATGCAAGTTTACAAATTACTGTACATGGTCAAAATTTCTTCAAATGGAAAGTGAAAAATAAAAGAAAAACCAAAGCAAGCCAACAGAGCCAGAGGCAATCATCCGTTTGTTGGTGCCAGAAAGTGAATTAATCAGTTGAGATAAATGAAGCTTTTCAGCACAAAGTCCAGTTAGATAGCATCCAAGTCCAATCACCACAGAATGACTGTCAAACTTGAATAATCTCGCTATGATCTCCTATGACCAGAGTTTTGGCTTTTTATTTTATTTTATTTTTTTGGAGGCATTGTCCAGGATGGATAGAACTCCACAACAGAGGTTGTTGATAAAACTCGAAGAAAAAAAAAAGAAAAAGGTTTATAGTGTAACATTTTTGTGCCACCAGATAACACAGACCCATCAGAGTTGAGGATGTTTCTTGACAAGGACATTTATTCCTTACAGACATGTAACAATTGGAGGTGGATCAACGTACTACGTAAAAGATTTCCTGATTTGAAAATATTCAGCTCACGTTTGTGTAATACCACCTCTGCAGACATATTGTTGCCAGTTGTGCAAACAACTTAATCTGGGGAAAAAAAAAAAAAAAAAAAGATTGCACATTAAGTACAACAGTGGGTACTGACGAAGTCATCATGCTGCTGCAATCCCACACTAATCATGTAAATATTTCCTATTTGAAAATGCCTGAATTACATAAACATGCGGCTCATACTGTAAAGCTTGTTTAAACTTCTGCTTCTGACATCAGATCAGTTGGTGAATAAGCAAACATCAGTGTTACACAGCACTAGTTAACCCAGAAAGTCAGATAACTCAACACGACCATGTATTAACCCCTTCCTAAATATTGTTTGTTACCTGAGTTACCATTCAGACATACTTTTGCAAACAGTGTTGATAAACTGCAAGAGAGCCATCAGGTTGATAGATACAGTGTGTGTCCTGTGGTTCGGGGCGCAGCAGTACACATCATGTACTACAGGGTATTGCATTATTGAGGATCAAATGTGCAGTTTTATGTTATTATCCCACTGAAAACGATCATTCTCAAAGAGTAACATGAATACACATCAATGTGGTGGCAAAGGGATGATGGACATTTAGCTGCAGGCAGCAGAGCAGAGAGGACCCCAGCTGCAAGTGACAGCAACAAATTTAAATGACTTGGGGCTGTAGTTAAATCGATGGCAGTTGGCTATCAAGCAAAGACGGTAATGCTGCAATTTAAACTTTAACAAAGATGCTTCTCATCCCAACACCACAAACAGCCTCCAGAAGCTGTGACAAAGTATCTGAAGGAAAGAACCCAAGAGTGAAGCAAAGTTACTTCTCTGATCAGCGCACTTCCATATCTCGTTTCAGATATGAGTTTTGATTCTTCAAACTGCCATCTTAAAGGTAGGGTAAGCAATTTCTATAGGACATCAACTCTGTTGATATTTGGATAAAATGACAAGAGCTCGTTCCTCCCAAGAAAACAAGCCACATCACAAGCACAAATCCCCTCCATCTTGGTGATTAACTGGAGTAAACTTCTGTTATGGTTTTGGGGGCAAGGAGCCCTCAGATCTGTTTCTAGATAGCAGAGCCAAAGCTGTATATTAAGACATAAAAAACAAAAACAACAATGTACTCACCCAACTCACAGCTAGAGGATGGTGAGAAGAGATTCACTGAATGTGGCAAAAACAGGTCTGAGACTGAAAATTGCTTACTGTACCTTTAAGGGATTTTTAAACCTCTGTGCTGCCCAGCAAAACCTGCTTTATTTTCCCCCCCATGCATGATCAGCAAAGTGCTTAATAGCTTCTCCATGCACCTCACAGATGTGGGATATGACACGCATGTGGATCTCATTGCTGTTCGCAACAGACGACAGCTACTTGTATCAAGAGCTGGGTACTTTTCAATTCTTAAATCTTTTTTTTTTTCTGGTCAAATCGTTCAAAAAACAGCAATGAAAACAAAAGTGAACCTGCTCCATGTTGGTGGACGAGTATAAGAGGAGCCATTTTCTCTGAGAATTACTGCTTTTAAACAGTTTCTCCATTTCAGTGATTTAATAATGAAGGATGTATTTGTGAGGGGAAAAAAGTGGAGGAGATGTTAGCATTTTTGAAATAAATAACTCCAAGAGAACCCAGTGCCCTTCTTGGGTCACTGGCAGACCAGAAGAAGTCGGTGTATGGCTGTGGAAGAGAGAGAAAAACAATTTCTTTCTCTCTGTTAAAACTTACTCAACCACACCTCTTATTACAGGACAAAGACGTTTGCTTTTAATTTAAAAAAAAAAAAAAAATTCAGAAAGAACCAACAGTCATAAAACCTAAATTTATTTCTTCTGTAAATCCCATCCCAGCACTTCTGCTTTGGCCAAATTCAATTTATTTATTTATTTATTATTATTATTTTTAAATATTAACAGTGCTTGGGATGAGGCTCCTGTACAACATGCTGATAACTTTGCACAAAAGGCTTCACTGTCAGCATCAAACTGACCATCAACCTCTACAGCTAGAATCAACAGAAAGACCGATAGCACTTGCAGGGCCATTAAAAGAAATAAGGCAAAAAAAAAAAGAGCCCTTAAAACTTCAACTTTAGACCTTTTAGAACTTCCAGAATGTCACAGCACTCATCTTATGGTGAAAAACACATCTTACCTTGATATACTGTATGCAGAGATATTTCTAATTGACCACAGCTTGATTTGTTGATCAGCTGATCTTTGTCCATCAACACCGCAGCATTTTGATTCTGTGTGGCCAAATGTTCTTTACACGCTTTAAAAAGTACGAGCTAAATGACACAGAGCAGTAGATAATCTCAATTTTAAGATAAAATTCAACATAAGTAATTGGTTCCTTTATTGTCTAAAATGCTGAAATAACAAAAACAATTGCCAAAAAAAAAATAGGTCTAAACAATATTTGCATTTATGTACCTGTTAATTTTCAAAAGAGGGGAGGAAAAAAAAAAAAAAAAAAAAATCGGAGTCAATTCAAAACAGGTGCAATGAGGTGCCACTTGAAGAGCTTCAGTATCAATCTTAAAATTCCCACTTAAAGAGGGTAATTGACTGCGGGGCCCACTTTGTCAAAGCAGCAAAAGAAAAAGCATTTCCCCACACTAAACAGGAGGAAAAGTCTTTTTTTCTCTTTGTTTTCCAAAAGACAAATGAGCATATTTAGAAAACAGGACAAGTGATAGCCTCAAAAACTACTCCGCACTCACAATGAGGGGAGAAGTAAAACCAGAGTTTAGTCTTTCCTGGAGCAGAGCAAAAGAATACTTGTCAGATGAGCCAATGAGATGGTTTCAGTGAGAAAGATGATACATTCCCAGTAAGTCAGAGAGGGAAAATATTCCAAAGAAAACAAGATGACCCAAAGACAGGTTCCCAGTGCATAGTGGTTGCAGCTCCTTATCCATCTTCTTTAGGTGGTGTGTACCAGCCTGGAAAAACAGCAAAACTTACTTGCAGACAGATTCATGCTTCTGTAAGTTTACTAAGGGCAAATTATTCTTCAAAAAAGAAAACGTACCGTTCTTTTCATGGATCTGGACCAGGGATTTGTATGACTGTTGTGCTCTGGCAAGATTGTACTGGTTCTGAAATACAAAACAGCATTTAACTAGTCAACAAGAAAGTGTTGTTTTTTTTTTTTATACAGTAAAAGGTATACAAGCCATACAATACTAGGTCACTTTACCACTAATAAAGATATTTCTGGGAAAAAAAAACAAAAAACTGAAAACTCTACCATACGGTTTAGAAATCTGACCTCTGGTGCCAATTTTCATAATTTGTACTATTCTTTCTGCACTTCAAAAACATTTTTCCACTACTGTTCATATAGCTTACATTTGTACTTAATGTGATGCTTTGAAGACAAATTTTTTTTAAAGTTTCTGAATATAACACTAATATCAACTTCTCTTTTTTTCCAAGAGTGTTAAGAAAACTAAGTGGGGAAAAACCCTAAACTTCCACCATTTTTTTAAAAAATTTCTTGCAACAGTTTACAAAAAAAAAAAAAATAGTTCTATATGGACAGGCATAAAATTATTTTTGAAAAATTATAAGCCTGAAAGATCCAGAGATTACATAAACCTCTTCTGACTTTTAAAATCCACATAATTTTACTGCATAAATCCACAGCATTTAGTAGGAAAAAGCTGTGAATTTAAAACCACTCAGTGTA
>JAOWBL010000021.1:5295942-5316377 GCA_028564865.1 Zenarchopterus dispar | reverse complement strand
AGAATTATTTGGGTTTTTTGTTTGTTTGTTTGTTTGTTTTTTTAACAATCCAGGGTTTCAGTAAAGGTGTCACAGGAATATCAAAAATGTTGATATAAAAGTCAGTTGACCATTACATTTTGATCCCGCACTATATTTTAACAATGTCCTTCTTGTGTTTCCAACAGACCATCTGGGGATTTGGGGACCAAATAAACACCTCAGACATTTTGTCATAATCTCTGAGCTCTTCTGAAAGTGTTAGTTAGAGGTTCAGAGCTGAACTGCTGAGGAAGGTGGTGTCTGGAGAAGGATTTTGCTGTGTGTAGTTGCACTGAGGACGGCCTGGTGGGTGTGTTTTCATGGAGCATTGTATTCCACTTACAATCACTTCAAATGTGGATCACAATGAAAATCATCCCCGGAGACACAAAACACCCTACTTCGTTAAAGTTTCAGTCAGATTGAGAGACGTGGGATGAGCCATTTCATATTCATTCATAAAATAAAATAAAGTAAAATGGATTTGAGGAGGGGCATTATCAGTGGCATGATATGTGAAAATAATAATATTCTGCCTCTGGAAGAATGGGTTTAGTGAAGATAATTCACAGTTGTTTTCTTTTTCCTTATCAATTCAAAGAAAAAAGAAAAAATGTTTCTGTTGTGAACCTACTGATCTAAGTGAACTGTGGGTTCACACTTAGTTGGGGTTTAACATGATACAATCTGAACAACATATCTTTTTTTTTTTTTTAACCCAGGCTTCTGTCTAGACCAGCTGGAAACCAGAAGTATTTTACAATGTCATCATAAACTCTGCAAAGTCAGCACAACCAAAATGAAATCAGTCGTTTCCTTATATTAAAAAAAGAAATGGCACATTCACCAAAAAGTCATATTAATTCAGTGTAATAAAGAAAGGATAGTTAATAAATCCTACCAGTATTAAAGTATTTGAAAGGGAGCTGAAAGAATAATATTATTTCATCAAAGTAATAAATGATTTATTTCAAACACATAATAATAATGAATATAACAACAAGCCGTTTGAAATACAATAAGGAGAAGCAAACCTTATTTAACCCTACCATTTCTTCCTTAATTAATATTCATCTTACACTTCCTGCTGGAGTTTTACCGTGATACAGTTTCTATAAACAATATATACAGTACATAGACAGATAAACATTTATATATACATATATAAAAAGATTCACACACATATATTCACCTTTTACATCTGCATAAAGTTTCTTCATCCTTGTATTGAGTGAAAATTATACTTTTGTATTACTTTTTAAACTGGTTCATGCTTGGACATTGCTTTATTTCTACATTTAATCTGTTCCACAGCTTCACTCCACAGATGGAAAGACAAAAACCTTTTATAGTTGTACACACCCAAGGATGTTTGAGTCCTGAGACTCAGCTTATACCATCATCTCTACTAAAAATCTGTTTTAAAATATTGTTTGCTACCCTATCCATCAATTGTGCTGTTTTAACCAGATCAATGAATTTTTAAAATCCTGTTTTTAAAAATAGTGAATTTGTATCCTCTAATCAGTGTTATGAATCATCCTTATTGCCTTTTTTGCAGTGTAGCCATGTAACACTCAGACTGGCTCTTTCTGGATTTATTATTTACAATTTAAGGGCTGCTTTAAGTAACTCAGACTGGCAAGACATAAAAAGACTATGATGGCCTCAAACAACTGCTAAAATCCATCTTATATTTCTGTTTCAGTCCTTTAAACGTTAGACAAACAACTGATGTGTAAGCTACATGTAGAAAAGCAGGTGTAGCTTAATCGACAGATGCACCTAGATAAAATGATCTTGGAAAGAAGCCATAAGAACAAACACCAAAGGTGACTAGAGCTGACAGTTACATCAACTTCCAAAAACTGATGAAGACGGATGATCAGATAAATTTGTTCATTCTTTTACATTCGAATATAGGAATAAAAGAGGGGGTACTAACATTTGTACAAGTCTCACCTTGTTTTGAATGAACGTAGACCAGTAAACAAGTATATAAACAGTACATGATGATCAGGCCACATTTCAAAGCACTGGCCTGTCAGTCAAAACTGGCTTACTTTAGCCAACGCAGAAAAAAGCCTTGAAAGAAAAAAAACATCTGGGAATGAAAAAACTGAATTGTGTACAGGTACAGGACTATAGATGACCTCGTGGATGTGCAACTGAACTATAAGTGTGAGCCTGGCATGAAGATTTAATAAATAAAATAGAAAGGACTGAAAGTGTGTTTAGATGAGGGCTGAGTCAGCTTCCGTCAGTTTGACTAAGAAGCTGCTGAATGAGGCACAATAAATGACACTCTGCTGAACACAGATGAAGGATTCTGTATAAATGCCCGTTACTCAACTGTAATAGGTCACTATTTAAAGATGCTTAAAATTTTAATGGCTCCAGGTTACCATAGCAACAGGGCTTATTACATCTTTGAGAAGCTATTTTACAGATAGATTACATTATATTTAAAGGATTTATTGAATTAAATTAGAACCGTGGCAAACACAAGGGTACAAGATGGTTTATTTGGTGTTCTGCCCCTTAAAGTTACTTGTCCCACTGTGATCAGGGCAACCGAAAGAGTGTCAACACCACTGTGGGAGTTGCACCCAAGGAAATAAGTACACCACCAGTAAGGCGCTCAGGTTCGTTCTGCCAATGAGGTAGAGAGAGAAGGTTCCAGAAGTTAAAAAGTTACATTTATTATTAAGAAAAAAAGAAAATAAAATTGGGGGTGTGGGGGTGACAAAGCAGGTGGGCTCCCACGGAGCAGCAGCAGCTTCACTATCTGTAAAGAAAGGGGTTTAATGAATGGCAACTTAACCAAATGGTAACGTGCAGAGGAAGGAGCAGCTTTTACATGTCAGACCCTCTCTGAAATACCCAACCTAACCTGGGGAGTGCTTTCTGGCCAGCAGCGGCAGGAGGCTCAGCTTGCCAGTGATTTCTGGTGTGCAAACAGGTCGAATTAAAATAGTTCAGGTACAGGAATGAGCACCATACCCACCCTCTCTGTGGTGCTATAATCACCTGTGGAGGAGAAACTACCACACCCCAGCAAAAGGAGTAGACTCCACCAAGTAGCTATTTTCTAATTTCACACATAAACTAGGTTAAATAAACAGCCATCTACTGTTCTTGTAGAATTAGAGAAAATACTTATTACTGTCAGTTGACCTGTACACACTGCTGGGAAGGAGGGGGGAATAATTTAAAAAAAAAAAAAAAGCAAAAACCATGCTGGGATTATCACCATGTCAGAGGGGATGGAGAGGCAGGTGAAAAAGCCTCCTGTTATACCCGCAGCACCTCTGTCGGCAGGTAAGTGGATGCGACGCAGGTGTGTTCAATCACCGAGGGGCGGCTCAATTCATCTTGCTACAAAACGAAGAAAATAAAACAGCAGCGTCCATTTTATTAACTCTTTTTCCGTAATTGCTTTCTGCTCCACTTCGCGAGTGGACCGCTGTGTGACGGCGCACCTGCGCGTCTCTACCAGCGCCATTAAACAAGAGAGTTGCGACACTCCTTGCGCTCGCCGACGTGCGGTCACGTGGTACACCTCACCCTGTCTACCTGGTAAATATCAGCCGCAGTGCGTGTTGATTATCATGACTTCACTCGCATCTAATGAAATAGTCACATCCGAATGTTGTTCTTCGGGATTTTCAAAGACAACATCAATCAGTTTGTGAAATGTTGGAGGGAACTGGGATTACACATTTACCATAAGTATGTATTCATGTTCATATTTTTGCTATTAATATTATCTACGTGAAATAACGATTTGCATCTTGTGGAGGGAAAAAAATGCATGAATTTCTGTAATTTCTCAGAACTATTAGCCGCTCCATGAACCACGTGACTTCTTTGTCGTAACTGTCTTAATAAATGGCACTGGTCTCTGCCCTCCTTCAAGATCTCGCGGGATTTAAGATTTAACTGCTGGTTGGGGGAACAAAAAAAAAAAAAAAAAAAAAGGTGGTTCCTTCGCTGCACCGGTCTGACAGACAGACAGCAGAGCCGCGCAGGTAGTCAGCAGTACCGCCGCGGTCTCCCGCTCGTCTGCCCAGCGACGCTCTCCATCTCCTCGTAGCTCGACGGGGGGTGTCAGGGAAATCCATCCCACGACATCACCATCATCACCATACCCCGCTCAGGTCACCTTAGTGCTCCCATCCGCCGTCTCCGAAGATGATACCTGGCGAGCGCAGAGCCGCAGTCCTGTCCCTCTCGGTGGTGATATTTGGAGCGTCGATGCTGCAGTCCGTCTATTCCCAGAACGGTAAGAAATGGGCTCCTCTTCATTTAAAAGAAAAAAGATTGATACTCGCATCACGGCAGAAATGCAAGGATAAGGGTGCTCTAAGATGATTTTATTTGCTCATTTAGAGGGGCATCTGTAGAGGCAGGCTTGTGTTGTTCCGAGCGGAGCCGGATAATCCTTGAACGTAACTCTAAACGAAACGCGCACGGTCGAATGAAGCGGTGTTTGTTTCCCAATGAGCGGAGGGGGTCAATGAATCATTTATAGGCTGCAATCTGTTTTCGGTAGGCTGAAGTGGGCCACGGAGGCCCGAACGATGTCCCTAAAATGTCCTTTTGAAGTGTGGCGCTGAATACTGAGTTTGTGGAAAGGTGCACGGCGGAGATTGGGCCGCCGTGAAGTTTAATGAGACCCTTTTTATGAGCCGACCGCAGACTGCTCTCATGCAACATGCTGTCGGGTGTGCAAAAGGTAAGGCAGAGAGGGGATTGTGGCTGCGCATCCCAAACTCCCGTCCTGCAGGCTGAGATGACTCTGCATCAGTCCCAGGCTGTAACACAGCTCAACATGTAGGCCCGTGTAAAAGGATGTGGGACTTCAGGAGTGGGGCTCTGTAAATAGCATCAGTCCATTTTGCTGCATGCTTCTATTTTTAGAGCAGAGATGCTGCACTGGGAACCGTGGCTTTAATGTCCTCTTGCAACAGTAAATCTGTTAACTCTTCCCTGAGACGCACTGCACCGCAGAGTGGCATTGATCCACTGACACGCTGCCGCTTCTGTTCCGAAATGGCATCCTTGCCGGACAGATTAGGACAGCCTGTCTCTGATTATCTCTTGCTGTAAGTGTGCAGAATGGCTTCTACCCCATTTGCGGGCGTTGTGTGAGAACGAGATATGAGCTGTGGACTTCCCTGGAGTGGACCGTGTGTGGGACTGCATTACACTTCTCCCCCAGTTCTGCACACCCACTCTCAGCGTCTCCTCTTCAGTTCGAGAAAAAGCCAATAAAGCGCAGACTTTTTTTTTTTTTTTTTTTTTTTTAAAAGCACTGTACCCTTTAATTTAACAGAGATGGAGCGTGTGGTCTTTTTCTCAGCTTCATCCATTTTCTGTGAAGACAGTGATGTAGAGCATTGCCCCAGACTACATGTATGTCATCTCACTATGTTTAATTTTAATGATGTGCTCAGTAAAATGAATCTGGCAATGCAGGATATTAATGCAGAGGCAGTTTGCATAATGCTTGCTCACATGGCAAGCTTTTTTATGGGTATGTGCTGCTCCTGCACCTAAAATAGGACAGTATCCACCCTGTATAATAAATAGTCATATTTTTGCCCTTTTACCAAAGTTAGAATAACATCCAAATTTATTTTTCCAGTTTCTTTAAATTATGAACAGAAAATATGGTAACTTGCCTGCTGATTGTAAACATCTGTATGTTACAGTTGCTTTAAAGAGTTAAAGATGAGTAAGAGATCTTTTACCGACATGTTCTTTTTGTTATATTGCTGGAAATACAATAGCAAACAGTAATAGTATATACTCTTACATAAAACAAAATATATTGACCAGCTGTGGACCAAATGACATCCAATTATTGTGATTGTTGTGTGTGATCCAAACAAAGTCTCTGGACCGGTTTGTCTGCCAAACTCTTCGTTTCTCCTCTGAACAGATATTACATGTTCAGATGATCCAGATGTGTAGCTTCGGCGGTCTGATGGAAGAGGGATGCACTTTGTAGTTGTTTTGTTAAAATCTTGCCTTTTAAAAATTGCCTTTAAATCTATTCTTGGCTCGGAGGGAGGTCATATTAAAAACATGTGCCTTCGTGTATTTTTACTTCTTTTTTTTAATACATTTTTTATTGAGCTCACTAGTCATTTTTTATTTGTTTTTGTGAAAAGTGTCATAAAATGGGTCTGAAACCCCTCCCATTCACGTCATTTCCACTGGTACAGAATGTACCGAACCATTCAGAACAAAGTGGGGGCGGGCTCAATGCGATGACTCACACCCTGTCTCCAAGAGCAACTATTCAGACCAACCAAAACATCTGCGGCCGCAGCTTCCTCTCTGTGCCTGGTCGCATACATTTCCTGTGGCGTCCACAGGCAGTTTCTTCTGTGTCTGTTAGTTCTGAGAAATGAAAATAAACTGGTTTAAGCCAGTTAAAAAAAAAAAAAATAGGTGCCATCACACCTGCAGGCAGCCTTGTACTTGGAGAAGAGTCAGTTTTTGATCATTTGACATCTTCTTTGTGGATACATTTCTTTTCAAATTTAAAGTAACTTCACAGACAACATTACACACAACAGCTTTTGAAAGAAGAAATTGATTTGGTTCAGTAGCACAAAAGTTGAATTTAATTAAATCCTGACAGCTTGAGACATCATCAATTGTCGGCCATGAATTTCTGAGCGACTGCTCTCCGGCTCGTGAGTAATGGTTGAAGTGTTGCAGCCGCGATTAGCATTTCTGTTATATTTAACATCAAAGGCAGCCTCTTGCTTTTGATGACATCGTTTGAGCTTAGAGGTTTCTGAAGCCGCTTGATTTTTTTTTTTAAAAGATCAAACTCCTGGAATGGTAAACTGCTTTTTTCTTAAGTTCAGAATCACTGGATGTTGAGTAACATCTCAAAAACATCGCCGAAGATCAGCTCTTTAAATAGATCATTGGAACATGAAGTGATGTAGTAATAATAATATCAGGTCAGGTGTGTACTCAATGCAGTGACTTAAATTTATCCAGCTCAAAACTTTCTGAATAATGACAAATTATTTCTGGGTTATTTAATCCAGCATGTAGGCGTATGTGACATAAAATGTGCCTGTGCCATTTTCTTTTCAAATGTAACACGGATTCAGTGTCCAGCTGTGTGTGTGATGGCATGTAACTGAGATTGTAATCAGAGTTACTGTCCAAATATTCAACATTACAGCAGTTTGAATGGATTCCTAAGAAGATGCAGTGAAGATGTCTGCAAGCACACACTCATGAATATTGAAGGCCAACTGTTGTCAGGTTTGGTTGTCATTAGCATATATTTAAACTCCAGTTATTTTTTATTAAAAAGTAGCGTGTTGTGACTCAAAAGCTAGTTTTAATATCTGTCACAGTATTAATCCCTGCTTCAGTAACAGCTCTGTTAAAAGGAAGATTATGATCTTCCCTGGAAAAAAAATGAGAGCATTACTGTAGATAATTCGGCTACATTTGTTTGGATAGTGACTGAGGACGACAGTGTTTTTTTGTTTTGTTTTTTCTTTAATAATTTTTAATCATGTGGGGCTCGGATCACATTTAAAGCTTAAATGATTAGCCTTCACTTATTTTGGTGGTGGGTCTATTTTGAAGCTATTTAAAAAGCTCAAAGTCCATTCTCCGTTGCAGCCCTGCACTGAAAATCGTTTTTAAGGTGACAAAAGATTTAAATCCATCCACTTGCAACACACATTTGATTTTTATTATTTTCTGACAGTATTTTTTTTAACCATATTTGATTCTTGCCAAAATAGGAAAGACAAGGTTTTTATGTAACAATTCAAATAAAAGGCTGTTTTAAAGTGTGTGTGTGTGTATAACACACTTTCACTAACCTCTGTTAAGCAAAACAAATGTTTTACATTAATTGGAAAAAGATTTTGGTTAGAAACATTGCTGAATATATGCAAGTGTGACCGTGCATAAAAATGTCAATACAATACTTCTA
This sequence comes from Zenarchopterus dispar, assembly GCA_028564865.1. Lineage (NCBI taxonomy): Eukaryota > Metazoa > Chordata > Actinopteri > Beloniformes > Zenarchopteridae > Zenarchopterus > Zenarchopterus dispar. The sequence goes on along the minus strand of JAOWBL010000021.1, from coordinate 5,308,369 downwards.
CAACCTTTTAAGTAAAACCGTTTTTCTTTTCTTTTTTGTTTTTTCTTTTGTTTTTTGTTCTACCAAGGGCGAATATTTGTGTTGCAGTTTTAACCCCTTGATACATTTTTGATACCCACCTTTCTGAGACCTCCACACCACCCCAGAATCAAAAAAATAAAAACATTTGCTTTATACAATTAAAGAAATATTTAGAAAATAGGTACAATAAATAGAAAAATAAATACAATGACCTAATGCATTCATAGAAAACTGTTAAAGATGGAATAGGGTTTTTTTTTTAAATTTCAATATATAATAACTTTAAATTGAAAGTATATTTGTGTATTATTTCCTATGTTGGGCATCAAGGGGTTAAAGCAGTATTTTTATAAATGTACCAAGAATTAAATGACTGTCTTAATGTTGACACTTCACCTTTCCTTTTATTTATTTTTTAATTTAGCTTGTTGGAATTTGTGCAGCCTTTGCTTACAGGTACCAGTAGTCACAGTCCTCCACTTTTAGGATGTGACTCTTGATGAATGATGACGAATATGATAAATGAATTTGATAGATGAAGAGTGAGAGAAATAATGATAATAAATCCAAGTGAGTCGGCAAAACAAGAAGAGTCAAAAATCAAACTGCATTGCACACCTGAAGTGATCAACCATGTAATGGAGCCATTGATCAAGGGAAAAGGCAGAGCGAAAGAAATGATTAGAACTAATTTTGTTTTAAATGAGAGAACATTGCCTGAAGATGAGAATCATGTTTTCATTGTCTTGGAAGATACAATCCTCATCCAGAGATGCTGCAGATCACCTCTTCCACATAACTGGGGCTGCATAAATATAAAAACGGTATCATCTTCAGTGTCAGTGTGCAAAATATAAATACTGGAAAATCAACAGAATACTGCAGTTAATGATACTCTTCACGCTTGTTGATTTTTAAAGTTGCTAAGATAAAAAAAGAAGCCCCAAACAGAACCAGTAATACATTAGCTCTGGTGTGGGTTTTTTTTTCTTTTCCATATTTCAGGTTCACCTTTGGAGCTCTGTGGGGTTTGTCCAGTTGGATGATGCTATATCCAAAAAAAAAAACTGCACCCTTCAATTGATCCAATAGTTTTCAGTTTTTTTTCTGCATTTTCCTTTGTTTGGTTTCTGTACTAAATAGTTATTTAACATATTCCTTGGATGATGAAAATAATTGTGTGAAGCTCCGGTTTTTAATCAGAAACATGAAATCTACGTAACCGTCGTCAAAGCTCAAACTATCGTCGACTTGACATGAGCGGCGTCATGTGATCGCGGACGCTGCAGAGCGAGGACACGCCCGCCGGCTCAGCCTTGTTGACACATCTGCAGTGTTTGTTTCTCAGCTGTTTTCTAAGTGATGAGCTGAGGTTTTGGTTCTGAGTGCCAGTCATGTCACCTTTCACTACTGATTGCACAGATGCTTGAATCTGCACTTCATGGACCGATTGTGAGCTTTACAGCAGGGTTGTATCACGACAGTTTCACTTAAAGGGAAAACAAAAAAAAGTTATTGTCCGTCTTATGATGGACTGTCTGGTCTGGACGACTGTTTCTGCATCTTCTCGCCTTGTTGGCGTGCTTCTATGGAAACGGAGGGGGTCCATCACCGTGCGCCCACACTCTCCTTACAGACCAAGAGCCACACTGCTTGTTTAAACCTCTCGGTCTCCTGATTCTTGTAGCCTATTTATGATTACATACCTCCGTCCTCTACTTCCTCCTCCACCTACGCCTCCTCGCTTTAACCGCAATCAATTATTTCCCTTTTATTACATTTTTCTGAGAAGGAGGCATCTCAAAGCGGCAACGTTAACCGTTCACGTCTCCTGTTCACTGCCGCCGTCAACAAGCTGTGGGAAAGACTAAAGATATACTGGCTAAAGCAGAAAAGAAGTGATGAAAGTGACAAGGTCATGTGAAGGACTTTTGCGTATGAGCCAAGCGTGAATTTTCTATGATGTCGTTAATTGGACAAATCAAAGGAGAGCAGCCTTGCAGGGACGTCCCAGCAGAATTCAATTAAAGCCTTCCAGGAATAGCAGCAGTGGTGATGGAGACGGATCTGAATTTGTCCCTCTTTTATTTGCAGAAACCTAAACGATGACTCCTGATGCTTCAGTTTCATGAGGCTCTTAATCATTTTCTGTTTGTGATGGTTTAATGTCGTGTTTTCAGTTTGACTGTTTAGTTGGTGGTAAATTCCCGACTCAAACATTCCTGCAGTTATTTTGACTTGAATCTTTTTGATTATTTTTTTTATTTTTATTATGACTTGAGTTGTCTGTTGATTATGTTACATTATGTTTTTTTTACTCTTCTCGTCTGTCTTTTGCTGACTTCTTTTCTTTTAACCTTTGTACTTTCTTACCTCTCCATCCTACACCTGTGTTTTTTTTGATCTGGAACATCTGGACTTACTGCCCCTCTGAACCGCCGCCAGCGGGTTTTGTGAAATCTCCTCTGTCCGAGACTAAGCTCACGGGTGACACCTTCGAGCTCTACTGTGACGTAGTGGGGAACCCCACCCCAGAAATCCAGTGGTGGTACTCGGAGATCAACCGAGCAGACTCGTTCAGGCAGCTGTGGGACGGCGCCCGGAAGCGGCGGGTGTCCATCAACACGGCGTACGGCGTCAACTCTGTGAGCGTGCTGGGGGTCTCGCATCTCACGCTGGATGACGCCGGGACCTACGAGTGCAGGGCCAGCAATGACCCGCGACGCAACGACCTCCACCAAAATCCAGCCACCACCTGGATCCGAGCTCAGGCCACTGTAACGGTGCTGCAAAGTGAGTGGTCAGTGTAGAGCAACCCACCCCCAGTTCCTGTGTGACTCAGCCTCCCTCAAACCTCTGCAGAGGACCGCTAGCTTCCTCCGTAGAAACCATCAGTCCCTCCAGACCTGGAAAATGAAGAAAATCATCATCAACTCGTCCTCGTGTTATTTTTAACCAGGCACAGTTGAGTAGTATTTTGTACCGTGTTCATCCCTTTTGTTCTCCAGATCCTTTAGTTCCCCTTCATTTCCTCTCTTAAATAATTTTCCCTTCAGCTCTTTTCATTTAATTTATCCATTTAATTCCCAAAAATACTCCGTTTTTTTTTTTCTGTTGGAACAAGCACAGGATATTTGTCTGTGTATCTTGAAAAAATCAGTGGATACAGATCCAGATGTTCACGGGTGTCCACATGTGACCAGGTGTAAGTTTGCAGGATTACGTAGAATACGAATCTATAAAGAAGTTTAAAATCACAAAAAGATCAACAGATGAGTCTTTGCCTGAAAAGCTGAATTACTCGTGGTAGGCGTAGTTGGTAAGTTGGAGAATTAAACCTTTTTTTTTTTTGCCTTTTTTGTGTTTTATTTTTGTATTAACAAATTGAATTTATTTATTCATTTGTTTATTTATTTATTCTGCATTTATTGTTCTTTTTTATACGCTGCTGTGATTGAGGCGATGTCCGAGTGTACTTCAGTCCTCGTTGACCTTTGACTCCAGCGCCGTCGCTGCAGTCCACCAAACGCAGTTGTAATTTTTGATTTTATTCAAAGTTGAGCCTGCACTACCAGAGTGAATTCATTTGATTCCTTAATTTTTATCTCAGGCTTATTTTTTTTAAACCAATTATTCTAGTTCTCTCTTTTATTTCCTTGAAGATCATTTTATTCTCAGACAGAATGAATGAACTTCCACTTCAGGGATCCAGTGTAGCCAAAATAATTCCTCCCACTCTTATAGTTCTTATAACGGCATCTTTTACCGTTTCTGGGTTACATTTGTGTAGAGAGTGCTCGGCTGTTGCGCCTGACTCAGCTCTCCGTGCATCGTTTTCATCCTCCAAACTGCTTTCAGCCCCAGTGGGCATCGCTTTTGGTTTTGCTAAGCCATCTTTCTCCCACAGAGCCGTCAATCTCCGCCTCTGAACACGTCACGATCACTTCGGACATGGACAGCATCCTGCTGCAGTGCAACCTGACCAGCGATGAGAGTACCTTCCTGGGTTCCTACTGGATGAAGAACGGGGAGGTGATCACGGAAACGAGCGCCTCATCCAAGACCGAGCACACGTAGGGAACTTTTCTTAAAAATGAAACTTTAGCACACGTGTGACTGTTTAAATGCAGAGTTAAACAGCCGGATCTGGTTCAATGTGATGCGTGCTTCTGATCTGCAGGCTGAACAGACCAAGAGGAGATGATGCTGGAGTGTACATGTGTGTCTACAACTTTAACATGGCCCCGTCAGCAAACGCCTCCATCGAAGTTAAATGTAGGTGTTGATTTATGAGCGACAGCCATTTTTTGGTGTTTCGACGCCACGTTAGATTCGCCATCAATAAAAGTGGCCATGAGCATTTGCAGCCCTGTCATGGGAGGGCCTGTGATTTCAAACGGCTCTGCGGGCTGCTCGGGGGCAGCCGGCGCCCTTGACACCTCCACCCAGCCAATGCCCGGCTCAGTGGCAGCAGATGGTGTCTTGTTTGTCTGATGGTAGGGGATTATGTTTCGACGGTAAAATCCGGCCTGCCTTTTCTGCTGTCGCAAATGCATCGCTATGGAGGCAAATTGGATTTCGGGACAGTTTTATGCATTATTTGATGGGGTATTTCCATTCATCCAGGCAGAAAAAAAAAAAGACTTGCAGCCAAACAGTTTTCTAATTTGCAGAATTCCCAGATTAATACATAAAGCTTAATGTTACATTTGATCACATGTTCCTGTTAGATTAAATGAAATTTTTGAAAGAAATATTTGAATTCTTAGTTTTAATGCTCCCAATATTTTAGTGAAAGAGCACTAAAACTGTACATGAGGTTACAAGTATTGAAATCAAACATAAGATTATCACTGGTTTTGCATTCAAATTCAAAAGAAGAAAAAGCCTCCTAAAAGAAGGCATTTCTTTTTCAATATTGTTGCCTTTTTTTTTTTTTTCTTCATGATTTAATCTCTGATATTTTCCTGGTTTTAGCTCCTCCTCTGATTACCGGCCACAAGCGCAGCGAGAACAAGAATGAGGGCCAACGCGCTGTGCTCTACTGTAAATCTGTGGGATACCCTCACCCCGTCTGGACCTGGCACAAGATGGACAACGGCGCTTTCAGGGTTTGTCATGAGTAATAAATATATGTTGGTATACATATTTGCAAATGTAAATATTTTGCTAAATGGGCAGGTGCTTCAGTTTACTTAATTTGGATATATTTCCTCAAAAAAAACATTCATGGTAGCAGATGCTGATTTTTTTTTTAAATTTATTTTTAACACTGTCAATGCTTGTAAGGCCATCTTTTCAGTGTGCTTTACTTTTTGTGACGGCGTTTTTTTTTTTTTTCTTTTTGCTGTTTTGCAGTGTCTTGACTGCAAGATTTAGACTTGGCATTAAAACGTTCTTTTCATTATTTTTCTCTTGCCCTATTTTCAGGACCTCGCTATCTTTCTGCGCCTCTGAATCCCCCCACTGTTATGATGTAACGTTTAAATCCCGAGTTGTAACAGGCACATTCAGGTGTTTAAAAGTCTGGCTCATAATGATTATTGACATTTTTGCAGTGAAAAGGGAAAAGCTTGTCCTGACCATGAAGTACGAGAGTGGCGGTAGCATGCTGTGGGCCTTCTTTACTGCACTTAGATACAGCAGGCTGACTCATGATGAAAGAAGATTACGTGGTATCAGCCAGAAAGTTGAAGCTTGGACATGGATGGGTCTTCCAAGGGACAACCAACCCAAGCATACCTCCAAATTGGTCGCAAGGTGTTGGCCATGACGATGTCCTGTAGTAAATTTATGGGTGCCACTGAAAAGGCAGTTCTGTCAGGAGAAACTGGGCCAAATCAGGAATCATAACTGATCCAAAACAGGAACTATTTCCTCACCTTTACACTAAACTTCTGGTTCCAACTGCCTTTGACTGGAAGATGGGAGTACAGCAAAGGATCTGAACAAAATCCAAGACGACACAACTGCAATCCACTACACCATAGTGCTGCCTTCTACAGTACATAATATCATTAAAAGATTTAGAGGATCCCAACAAATCTCTGTATATCAGGGACAAGCGAGAAAACCATGACTAAAAGACTGTTGGGCAGCAGTACTTTTAAAACGGAGACGATGATATTATGACAGTCCCTGCATATGCTGGACAAGCTGCAAAAACCAGGGCCAGGGAACAGTTGGTTACTGCATCTGCAAATGTGAAACTGTTCGCCCGTCCGCCTGTTCAGCAGCTATCGAGCTGAGCAGAAGGGAGCACTAAAGGTTACGAGGTTATCCTCTTTGGCTTAATCTAGCATTTGTTAACAACAGGAGTGTGCCACGCTGTGCTCTTAGGGAATCTCTGCAAAACCACATTTAAACTGAGTAGGCGCTCAATTTCAAGTAGAAAGTCTTTTTACTGATACAAAATGATATGTAAATTACAAATATTACAAATTGTCATTATACTGTGTGGGGAACTATCAAAAAAAAGAGAAGAAATGACTTGTTGCTTTGCAGTAAAAACATATTAATCCAAGCTACAATTCAGCAGCTGTCTTGGTGCTTTTAAATAGTTGCTCCTGGAGCTGGTGTAGGAGCCCATCTCAGTCGTGTTTTGACTGCTTCGGTACGTTTTGTACCGGGGTAAATAGGAGGGGTAGCAGGACTGAACAATATTAAAAAACAGGACACTTCATCCTGATCTTCTGGGTTTCTCTCTTATCCCTGGACAGGATATCGACAACTCAACTGGACGTTTCTTCATCAGCAGCAGGGACAACTACACCGAGCTCCACATTGCCAACCTGGACATCGGCTTAGACCCAGGCGAGTACGCGTGCAACGCCACCAACATGTTCGGCAGCCACAACGAGAAGTCTGTGCTGAGGGTTCGCAGCCACCTGGCCCCATTGTGGCCTCTTCTGGGAGTTTTGGCTGAGATCATCATCCTGGTCATCATCATCGTTGTTTACGAGAAACGCAAGAAGCCGGAAGATTTGCAAGACGGTAAGCCACCAGGGATGATGTTTAGGACTGATTTTATTAGCGCACCATCTACAGCATATCTGGGAGAACTGGGAGTCCAGGAAATCCTATTTGTTGTTGTTCTCGTGGGGTTTTAATTCCACCTTAAACTCTAGTTGAGCTGCTGAACATTGTACTGTTCCAGGTTTCCTGTTTTTAGTCTGGCCATGTTGACCCGACAGGTAAACACTGCTACAGAAAGTTGCGCCTTGTCAGGACAGTTTCATTCATCTAGTTTTAATGAGAAATCTGATTCTGCAGTCTTGCAGGGGTGGACACTTTCAATTATTTATGGCTTTCCGGGGAGCCTCTGGTGTTCCAAAGCTTCTGCAAGCTTAACCAGGAGACCCATCACTGATTCAGCCGGGATGCACCGTCCAGGGATACTCTGATGCTGTCAAATAATTTATTTTCAAGAGTCTAGATAAATAATAAATTATGCATTTAATGGTATTTGGTTGACCTTTTTCTCTCAGACATTTGGATGTTGTTGCATCATGATCAGATGATACACGGAGTGAAGGACTAACAGCTCCCAGCTCTCATTAGTCATCGCCGGTATTGTTTGCTAAAAGCGAGTGTTGAAAGTCCTCATCAGGAGTAATATATATATATAATAGATTTTAAAACATCCAGTTCTATTTTTTTTTTCTTTTTTTTTTTTGGTAAAACCTGCATTTCTTTAAATTATTCTTTAATTGTTGTAATATTTTCCATGCTTCCTTTTTTTTTCTTTTTTTTACAAATTGCAAAACGTAAAACATGTTTGTGGTAAGTGTGAGACTTTGCATGCTGCCTGAATTTCCATAGGCACATAAGACTCATTTTTACTGCACTTTACAGCACAATTAACACTGCTGCTGAGCTCCCTCCACATTTAACACTAGTGTTAAGTATAATGCACAATTAGCGGTTTTATTTCCTGATACAGTGACACCATTTATTTTCCGTTCCATCATATAGTTACAGCAACAGTGACATGGCATGCAAGTTCCTGTAACGGAGTTGAAATGTGTTTATAAATCGTTGCTGCTGTCTGACACCGTTTCGAGGTGCTTCACTGAGTTGAGGGCTGATCCCGATGAAGCTTACTGTCGCTAATCCCTCTGAGCGAACAGATCTTTGTGAGCGCTGCTTCTGTTTGCATGCCAGCAGTATTTTTTTTTTTAATTTTAATTTATTTAATTACAGCTTTGCCTGTTTGTATTTGTTCTCCTTTGCATTTGAATGTGGTGTTTACCTGTACGTGAGTGATCTCCTGAGGTGGTTTTTCTTTGGCATGACGGCCTCTCGTTGAGTAATTTTACATCATCTGAGCTGCGTTTTCATTCACAACATAGTCTGCAGATACAGCATAGACGGACCATAGAAGCCTTCAACGCCAGTTGCACCATTTGTTTTAAACAAATAAGACAAAAACAGCGTTGCTTCATAGTTAAGTGCAACCCCGTAGCGACTGTTTTTACTCTTTTATTTTTCCCCTCTGGTCCTCATTTCTCCGTATTTTTCCTTGTTGCCACAGATGACGACCTAGGTGGACCAGTGTAAGTACAAACATCTCCCTTTCACTGCCTTAGTTAGTAAAAGTAATGGTGTGGTTTTTTGGGGGGGTTTTTTGTTTTTTTTGTAGACATCACTGTGGAAAAAGTCCATCAAATCTGGGTCCCAAACACCGTTGTGCTTCTTAACATTATTTCAGATGTTGAATAACATTTTCTTAAGTCCACCTGAGGAAAAACTCTGAGTTTATAAACTGATTATTAATATATCTGCATATATGTGCAATGTATACTGTCTGGATATTTTGCCTAATGTTTATGGATAGAAGAAGAGGCTTAAATTATTGTTACAATAAAAGTAAAGGAACTGTTAGAAACATAGCTGGACCCACCTCTGGTGGACTTTTCCACTGTGAAAACTGGAACCTGTGCTCATGTAACCAGCTGCAGCCAACTATAGTTTTATTAGCGTTTAAAAAGTCTTCTCAACATCAGTGCTGTCACCATCATTGGGGTATCAAACAAAATTTCCTTTTTTAGTTTTTAAATGGAATATCATCTAATCTACTAAAGATTTAAAAAAAAAAACAGATTAAAGCTTGAGTATGCACTAATTTGTTGGCATGATTTGGCCCTTTCAGTAAAATGTTTTTCAGGCTGCAGCAGATTTTTTTTTTTTTTTTTAAATAATTGTAGGTGTAGTAGGAAGTTTAACTTCCTCTTTTGTGTCTGGACTGTAAAAACCTGTGCTGACTGCAGTTCATAAAGTTTTCATGGGGTCTTTTTTTTTAAATTTGTATTTCGTAATATGGAGGGACTCGTATGTACAGTTATCGGTCCAGGTACCTCAGGTGTGCAAGAAACCTGCCATTTATTAAAGTTTTTTAAAAAGTAAACCATATAAACAGCAGTTAACCTAAAAGGAAGAACAGAGTAAGCATAAAGCCCAAATGTAATTTATAAATAAATGGTACAATTTTCATGTATCTACTGCTCACCAACTGCGTCACTTCAGGGATGCTGAAGTTAAAGTCAAATCCAGAAGAGCCAGAATGGCTGACCAGGCGAGGTTTTGGGACCCGATATTAGAATAAAAACTCTTCAGATGAACGCTCTTGGAAGCTGAAAAGCTGAGAGGATTTTTGAGCCTCTGGTCAAGTCAAAGATGAGAATTCACTGTAACTGCAGATAAGCTGGAAAAGCATAATAGGGCCACTTTAAACCAGGATGATACAAGAGCTTTTCATGAACCTTTTTTTCCCCCCATAATAAGCCAACCAGTGTATTAAGTGATCTAATTCAAGGTTTTAATCACTCCAGAAGTTTCATCTGTTTGGTATTTAAGTTCTACAGGACGATTCTTTTCAGAACATATAAATAAATAAATATATTCCGCATAATGATTTGCTGTTCCCTTTTAAATTTACAATTTCTGCATACTTTAGCTTTAAACTTCTATCAGAGATTTGCAGACCCTGAAAGTTTGCAAAAACAAACTCAATCTTTTATTCTAATTGACCACTGGAGGGATCAAAGGGATAATATCACATAATGGAGAACAGAAATGATTTGATGATTATTCGTATTTGATCCAGTTTTTGTGTCAGTCAGCTCAAGTTATTTGAAGGCAGGATTTCTGCATTAATGTTTACATCTTTCAATTTGAGATGAGAACTGATTGTGCCATTTTTTACATCTTGCTGAAGGAAAACTAACTCGACTAACAACCACAAAGACAAGAATCTCCGTCAGAGGAACACAAACTGAGCAGCCCGTCTGCTGAGTAAGTATTCGATTACCAAGATGAAGCTTCATGCTAAACATGTTTCACACACTTTTGGTCAACAACAAAGTCATAAGATTACCACATCACATTGTTCTCAACCTGACTAATAAACATGTTCTCAGACTGTGATAATGAACTGATTTTTTTTTCTTTATATTTGCAGATCTCATTACATGTATTGACCATATGAAGGTAAACAAGAATGGACTCCATAGCAGTTGTTAATAAGATGTATCTGCCATTTAAAGTATGTTTGTGGGGCAACTAAATGAGGCATGCCTTATGATTTTATTTTGTGAAGTGAGGAGATATTCAAACCGTTATGGAATTGTTCACGTTATAATCACTGTTGCTGCATGCAGGTGTTGACATTTTTTCTTTCTTTCTTTCTTTTTTTTTCTTATAGACTACTTTTACATTTTTAATACTTCTAAAGTAATGCATGCAAGAAGATGACCATCTGTTTGATACTGATATGGCTTTATTTTTGTTTTGTTTCTCTGAGAGTGGCTTCATGTAGAAAACGTACTGTGAAAAACAAAAACTCAGCAATGTAAAAGAAAAGATCTAATCTGGTATGACAGATGTGTACAGTTTTATCATTCCGCTGCATACCATTTCATTTTATCAAAAAATATATATAAATATATATATATATATCACATTTTAAGGGCTTTGCAGTGTCCCTCTAAAATTGGTTAAGGTTTACTTTACTGTATGTACTGTATGTATTAAATCCCTATAACTATGTATCAGATCACCAATATAAAGACTATTCATACTATACGAAGCACTTAAATGTTAAGATTAATGAAAATCTGTATAAAGCTACTTTAGGAAGTCTGTACTAATCATTCTAACATATTATTTTATAATTCTGTGTATTGTACAGCATGGCTATTACCCTATGCAATTATTGTCCACATGAATATATTGAAAATCATTGCAGCTTCTAATTTTTTCTGTGATAAAGCTTTAAACTAGTAGGATCACCATGAGCGTCGATGGCATACTACACACAGCTGCATGAGTTCACAGCGGCTGACGCAGGAGGCGGCCAACCGAAGGTCACGTCAGAGCTAACACGTGAAGAAATTTCAAAATCTCCAGTCATTTTTAAGAATAAATATCTCAAAGAGAAAAATTGTGGTGTTCTGTTGGTTTCTTTGGGAAATCACAGTCAAGGATGCCTGTGCGGGGAAATGAAAATGTGTGAAAACAGCACCATCTAGTGACGTCACGAGGGCATTGCAACAGATGGCATGGAGTCAGTTCACGTCAGAGCAACCTAAATTAAAAATGTGCTCACACTGTCCCATCAAGTGAAAATCAACGATTGGGAGTCAGACACCTTTAAAAAGATCAAATTCTCAAGAGCAGAATCCTATCAAACAGCCAAAAGGTGTTTTTAATCTACACGTGTGCTGCCTGCGTGATCATTGTGATGCTCAAGCTCCAGATTAGATACGAAAACATGGAGGGATAAAAATGTTTATGTGATTAGGATTATTAATAAAAAACTACCCAATATGCGGTAGTTCATTAGGTGTACCTAATGGTAAAATCTTAATGTGATTATATTTTCAATTTAATTTTTTTTTTTTTCAGAATCTAAATTATTGTGAAGCAACATCATGACACAGGCAGATAAGAAAAACCCATGTAAAATATGTAAAAATATTTAAAATGCATATTTTATTTAGTAATTTAAATGCAAACTGACCACATATTTTGCATAATATGTGAAGATGCGTGATAAATAAGGTTGCAGGAGATTCACAGATGAAAGGTCTCATGTATGACTGGTGCACACATTATTTTGTAAATATATGACAGTTAATTGTGCTAAATTTGAGGTGTTTTTTTTTTAAAAGCTGATCCTGAATTCCTTTTTTTTTTTTCTTATGAACATGCAACAGAGTTAGATGAAAATAATTAAATCTCCTCTATATAGAAAGAAAACCACATAATTGAACCTTATTTTAAAACAAAGAGAGGTCGGTTACTGTGTGTATGTACGTGTGTGTGTGTGTGTGTATGTGTGTGACAATTAGCTTGAAGTGCTAAATAGAGATCTTACCAAGTAACTCAGCTGTCCAGAGCTAATAAA
>JAOWBL010000021.1:5237022-5262220 GCA_028564865.1 Zenarchopterus dispar | reverse complement strand
ACACACATATACATATATATATATATATATATATATATATATATAATAATTAATTATTTAGAATAATCATATTTTGTCACAACATTTTAGTATTGCTGTTTTTACAACTTTAGTAGACATTTCTGTTTTGCTCTGTTTCTATGCTTTTACTTTGCTAGATACATTTACTTATTTTATTGTTGATTTAGGGATTTCTGTTTGTTTTAACCTGTACAGCACTATGGTCAACTGGTGTTGTTTTTTTTTAATTTTCTGTAGAAATAAACTTTACTTACTGAAAATACCACAGCTTTGCTCCAGAATCTAAGGAAAACACATTTGGTGAGATTCTGCTGCTGTATAACAACCTATTTGTCAGAATATTTGTTGTCACCAACAACCAGGTTTGAAGCCAGCCTCGGCTGCCAGGTATAAACAACTCTAGAGATTTCCAACGATTTCAGTTGAAGAATGGCTCAAGCAATGCGCAGTTGTTTGTCTTTTTTTCAGTCACGTACTTGCACACTCTCAACCTCAAGACTTCTTGTAGAGCTTTTTTGGGCCCACCGTCGCTGTACTTCTCATTGTCTGTCACTTTTTTTTTTTTTTCCCTCCACTTCTTGGTAGTTGAACAGTTGCAAAGGATTTGTCACCATCATCGTAAAGATGGAGAACTTGTGTTCAATGTGCACTGGGGAGTGTAAATGCCAAGGTTGTTATTGCCTCCCCTTGTGGCAGATTTGAGGAGAGGGAATGGGAGTTAGGAGGTGTTATCAGGTGGTACTGTTGTAACATGATGGCCCTGCTGTACGTTTGGTTAGCCTCACCAGTATCAGCAGTGCTGGATTCAGGAGGTGGGTCGGGTGGTGAATCCATGTTACCCTGAACAGGAATGGGATTTGCAAGTGTAGCACAAATGAAAATATAACCAGTCCAGTCTCTGCCACTCCTGCCATTGCAGCTGTTTACTGTACTTCTTTGTAAGGCTCTTGGATTTGTTAATTATGTGAGTTTTGTTTTCTTGAAGTGCTGTAGTCAGCTGCTATTACAGTTTTCGTAGTCTGACGACTTGAGCTCTTAAGATGAGGAGCTGGAGGACTTCCTCGTCTTATCAGTAAATTCCACCCAGGTCCCTCCATCCTGCGTCATTGTATTTATATCAGACCTCATCCACGATTGGGCGTACCCTTGGAGAAGGCTTATTGATGGGGACAGCTCTCAACACCCGACCCTATGACCCTGTGTGTAAAAAGGACAGGGAGCATGCTAAATTCAAGTAACAACTCAAGTATCTGGCAATGTAAAAGGAGGTTTAAAATTATTCTGAAAGTTTCTCATTTGTTTGCTTATTTGCCTTCATTTTGACTCTCGTTGCTCAGGATGGTCTTATGAGTTTATTTAAAGCTCCAGTTGTAAGGGCCACATTCAGGCTACTTCTACTGCACTTGTTGTTTACTGATGTTACAGTATCTGTGTTTAAAAGTCTAGATTCCTAATATGCATGGCCCAGCTTTTTCACGTGTATTCAAAGAGGCAAAAACTGTTTTAGATGCCGAGCCTATGCCTTATTTTAGAGTGTCTCATTTCAAGTCAGTCAATTAATCATTTTGGGTCTTCTTGAAAATCTAAACTATTTTGTACTCCCCACCCCAAATGTTGTATTTCTTCCAGATTTACACCAAAAAATTTGCACCAGCATCCCACAGTGGCACTTCTGTGCGGTCCTCATGTTCAGGGAGCTCAGGGCATCAGCTGTGGTCGTCACCTGGCCAATCACGAGGTGGAGGTTATATTGTTTCTGCCAAACTTTGTCAAGATGCTTGACTCCGTGACCAGCGAGCTCACACTTTTCAACAAGACAGGAGGCAAGCAGGTGTCCAGTATCAAAGGTGGGCTTGCTTTATGGCATTTTATTGCTTTAGACTCTTGCAGTTTTTGTTTTGTTTGTTTTTTTTTTTTAAGCTGATTGCTCAGTACTTATAATATATTTCTTCTTTTCTCTTTGTAATGCCACAGACCTTCCAGACACTCCAGTGGATCTCATCATTAACTGTCTGGACTGCCATGAGAACACATTCCTGATGGATCAGCCCTGGTACCGTGCAGCTGCAGATTGGGCTAACCAGAACAGAGCACCAGTGCTCAGCTTGGACCCCCCTGTAAGTGGGCAGGGATATGCAGTCGAGGCCAAATGGTCCCTGTCACTTTGTCTCCCACTTTCCCTGGGTGAGGGAGCTGGCAGGGTTTATCTGTGTGACATCGGTATTCCTCGCCAAGTCTTCCAGGAAGTGGGAATCAAATACCATTCTCCTTTTGGCTGCAAATTTGTTATCCCATTGCACTCTGGTTAATATGAGAGATTTAAGCTTCCCTCTTGCTTGACTATTTGGTTTTGGGGCCTTTTACACTGATTTTCAGTCCACTGAGTTTCTGATTCAACAGGTGAAGCTGATTTTTCTCATACTGAAAAGCCAGTGTTGCATTCGTTGGATCTGCAGGCATTAGTGCATGTAGATCGAGAAAAAACTGAAGTCTTTGCTTAAAAATATGTCTTGACCACAGGAAGCTGTAGATAATGTAGGTAAATTTAAGATGGGTTTCAATTACAACTAAAGTGCTAAAGATGGTGTGATTTAATGTTTACTTTTAAAGTGAGCGGCACAATCTCTGACTTTAAACAGAAAAGTTCAAAATGTCTTTGTAATTTATCTACTTCTGATGTCATCTGATGAATTGCTGTAGATTCATCGTATAATACATGATGATGTTCTGTAAGCTCTGACAACTTTCACCGGTGTTTCCACTGCTCGGAGTCGATTCGTAGGTCCTGTGGGGTCCACACGACTTCAGTTTTCTGTAGCAGTCAGCGTGGGTCTGCAGGGACCCTCCTCTGGCTTTCATGTGCAGCTTTAAATTTGTGAATGCTTAAGATATATAGATCTAAAAATAATAATAATAATAAAAGCACTGAATGCTCATGAGCCAGGAAAACAAAAACAGCAGTTATTAGGTGTAACTCCAGTTTTGTGAGTTCATGTGTAACCTGTTTTGAGGAGATTAGCTGGTAGCCACTCTTCAGCACTCATCATTGAGAGCAGGTCTGAGAAACCTGCAGTTTACGTTTACTTTTTTTCCTTCAATCTGTTTTTTTTTTTTGTTCTGGACTCAGAAAGGAGCTTTTTGATCTCGAGAAGTTGACATTTTTGATCCCGAGTCCATAGAAGCAATATACAATTGCAGATTGACTTATGTTTTAGTATTTTTGTAAAAAGAAAAAAAAAATTAAACTGCAAGTGTATCCACAATTTCTCAAATGGTCTGAATATTTGCTAAAGACTAATTGGCCTTAATGGTTTTGTGTAAAGCCTAACATTTTTGTTGGCAGAACTTAGTAACTGTTGCCGAATGTTTAAATTTGATAAAAGGTTAATGCTAGTGAATGTGAAATTTCTTATTTTATATCGCTGCATTTTCAGACTCTAGTACCATTAAATGATGCAGCCTCCGGGAGGAGATTTTAGATGGCAGCAGTTTTCTGTTCCTGTGATGAAATGGGCTGATAACACGACAAGGCGCACAGAAGCTGTTGGACTCTTAGAATTTATTCATCATTTGGGCGAAACGAGGTTTTTCTGCTTAATGATAGTCTGATGGTAGCAGATAAAGGGCTGCACTGGTATTTGAACTCTCCAGTTCAGTCCTGGTTGTGTTTCCTGCTGCCCGATGTAGATGTTCACTTCCGTAATTACAGTAAAATGAATCAACAGGGTCTAAAAACAGTAATTGGTGTAATTTCCTCTTTGTGTTTCATTATGTTGCAGACTTTAATTTGACTACACTATATTGGCTTGTTTTGTTTTTTGCACCACTAATTCAGTTCTCAAAGTTAAGCTCTTTCCTGACTGAGCCAATAAGATCAGGCCAAATACAAATGATAGACAACAGTTTTGATGAAACAAAGTATTAATTCTCATACATTGATACCTCCCTTGGTATTTCTGATTCAAGTTGACATTTATCATTACACTAAAGCATAGACTGTGATGTTTTCTCTCTTTTTTTTTTTTTTTTTGCTTTTTGAAGACCAAACTGATTGCTTGCTCTTGAACACCATTTTAAATAGGCCCAAAACTGAGTCTACAAATATGTTTAGGGCATGCATGACTTTGCTTTTCAACATGTCCTTTACTGTTGAGAAGTGTGCACAATTCAAAGACATTATGGTGCAGGTAAAGCTAAATTTAAATAGTTCAGTCATATGAGGCTTACAGGTTACTTAATTTGGTTCTTGGTGTTTGTGGTATCAAGTTGACATTTAAACATCGAAAGAGGTCATTAAGTTGTTTGTGTGTAGAGGATTTATTTGCAGGTCGTGGAAATGTTACTGCCATGTGGATTAGTTTTTTTTTTTTTTTAATTTTTTTTCTTCAACATTCCTCTGGCCTGATGTGTAAATACACATCTGTTCAGACAAGTCTGACTTGGAAACCTCAGCAAGTCGAACTGAACGTTTGCTTGTCATCAGCCACCAGGAGGCGGTAAAACATCATTTTATTGGCTTCCTTCTCTTTATTTTGGTGCAATTCCTCAAATAATGTTTTATTAACACAAAATGTGAACAGTTAAGAGCATGGGCTGTTCGGAGTTTTGACAGGAAATGACACGTTTCTTTAAAAACACGCGCTACTACTTCTTTTGTTGTGTGTGGGTTTTTTTTTTTTTTTGTTAAAATAGCTCACTCACTTCAAAAACCTCCAACGTCATTTTGGTTGTTTAAATTTACGCAAAGGTTATCCACAAGACACCTCTGAAGATCTGTCATGTTTTTCTTGGGTTAAAACTGCAGTTTCCACGTGTCATATCTGCAGATGTCAACAATTAAAAAATATATACTTTCACCGCATGTTTGTGTCCCTCTTTCTTTTGTGTTTTTTGTTTGTTTTGTTTTTGTTTTTGTGATAACCTCTGCCTCGTGAAGAATCGACAAACTTGACTTAAGTCCTCAAGCGACCTATTTTTAGTGAAAACCACCAGAACGCGCATGTGCGCTGAAAAATCAAGGTGGGGCAAAAACTTGAACGTTTCTTGCAGGGCAAAGTCGTACAGTTGTCCGCAGCGCCTTCAACAAGTCTTTCCATCCATCTCTCTCTCTGTCCTCGGTAGCCGTTATCTGTTTTTTTCTTTTCTTTTTTCTTTTCTTTTTTTTTTTTTTTTTTAAATTATAAACCGTCAGAACCGCTGAGCCCTAACTGCGGAAAGGGAGGCATTTACGGCGCTGCCGCGACAATAATGTTAACGGGAATCGCTCCAGCGACCGTCCTGATTGGTTTATTTTCGGACTGCTGAAGTTTCGGATCACCTGAGACGCATTTCACTTCTTCCTCATCAAGTATTGATGCGCTTTGCGTTTCATGACAGTGTGGGGATTTTCTCTCTTTCGCTCTTTAATGGCGTGAATGGGAACTTAGATGCAGCCGTTTACATGAAAACGGACGTCGAGACGTAAAAGGAGAATCACCTGCTCAGATCGCTCGCTTTTACTTGAAAACAGGTGAGAGAAAACTTTTTTTTTTTTTTTTTTTTTACATTCAAAGGTTGTGGAGTCAAAAACCCCGTGGGCCTCCCTTTTTTTTTTTTTTTTTTTCAAAGTGACAGCTTCTCATCCAGATGTTCCTCAGAGAGCATTGACGTGTATTTATATATGATGTAGAGTTTATTCTGACTTGATGTCGCACAGTAATTAAACCTCAAAAGTGCCCCAGAATCACGTAAAAACAAACAAAAAAAACTAGACACGTTTAATGCACAGTTGTGACAGACTTTTCTGACGTCTTGCTGAAATTTCGTGCCACTTCCCCCTGACTTCCTGGGGAGAAGACAACTTGCAGATCTGCTCTGTGCTGTACTAGGAACTGCTGCTGCTGATCATACTCATGATGAGCTTTTAACACTCATGTCTGACTGAACCCTGAAGAAAGTATGTTATTAAATGATAAATGACTTCATAGATCTATCTATTTGGTATACAGTTCTCAGGTAGAGATAATAAATTAACCATTGCATAAAAAACAGGTATATAGAAAATAGAAGTGTGTGTGTGTGTATATAAATATATACCTATTTTAAAAAAATCTGGATCTTTAGGGTCTTGTGGTGATGTTGGATCTTCCTTGTTATTGATAAAGACTGAAGACTCTCATTTTCGAGCTTGACAAAGTATCAAGACAGATCAAGCTGTTGAAACAAGACGAGAGCTCATAAAACCACAGCAAAGCCAACGCTTGGCTCCGTCAGCAGAGCAGTTTGCACTGCATGGTTTATGCAAGGAAGTGTCCAACTGCTCAAGCGTGCACCTTTGAATGATATGAATATGTACATTTGTGTACTTTGCAGAAGCAGCATTATCAAAGCTGTCATCTGAACTTTGAATAGCAGTAATAGAAAAGCAAAGTTCACTCTCATGGCTGAGGGCCAAGTTTTAAAAGGGATTGCCCCTGGCTTGACCATTGACCCCTTTTTCTCTTCCTGTTACTCTAAAATGTGACATTGTTGGGGAGTTTGAGGTTTTGTGCTAAGTTATGATAAACAGGACGCTGTCCTAGGTGTATATAGACTGTAATTTGCTGTCACACCTCTACAACAGATTACATGATCATTGAAAGGTCAGGAAAGTGACACATTGACATCTAGCATGGCGGCGCCAAGAACTGGACTCTTACTTCCTCACTCAGATCCCACAGATGGTTGTTTTCAGTGAGCCACACTGCTGCACCAGAGTCCAGCTGTTGAGCTGGAGACGGGGATAATTTCAGGAAAGCATGCTCACCTGGGTGAACTGCAGGCATGCACCTTTTCTCTTTATATACATTAGTCATAATACTTAGTGTGCATCTACCTGTTCCTACCAGCCTTCTTAATTATTTTCCTATTTGATATAAAGAATTAGTGTGGTTATTTTTAAGTTTTTGTGGCTCTAGTGGCCTTTCTGGAGACCAGAAAGGGGAGAAGACCCGCAGCAAAGGGGTCACAAGCTGAGACTCAAACTTGGACTTCCTGTGGGAGGACAGAAGCCTCTGTATATTAAAATAACCACACCAGGGGCAGGGGCCTTGATTTCTAGGGGCAGTACCAACAGATGCAGAACAAACTGCTTCTGGGTGCCACTGTATAGGCATTCAACCAGACTAAGGTAAAAACATGCAAGATGGCCTGCGGTGGAGTTGGAGCGCTGGTTAGTAGTAAAAACTTGTTGTCCAAGAGATTAACAATTCTGGATCCATCCATCCATCTTCTTCTTATCTGTTTTTTTGTGTGGATCATAAAACTATAATATAAAACTCCTCTCTGCACCGTTACATTTGGTTCAGTATGTTCTGTACCGATGGAAGTGACTGTGAATGGGAGGGAAACCAGCCCCATTTCACAAGAGAGATTTTTTTTTTTTTTGCAAAGTGAGTGGGTATGGCTGGCTGATATTTAGCAGATAAAAAAAAAACAAAACAATACAAGACATGACAGTCATTGGCTTTTTTCCTGCGTAAGCGGGCTGGAGGCCCCTGCTGCCCAGCGACCTGCTCCACTTATCGGAAGGGAGAGAGGTTTGATGATGCAAACAAATGGGACTACTGCTCTTTACTGGAATCAAAGAAATGGTGAAAAAAAAAATCAACTTCCTCTTAATTTATTCTAATGCTCGCCCTATATTACAAGTAGTTACACACCCACTCGTCTCAGAGGATGTCTAGGCCGTTTCTGCTGCTGTGGGAGTGGAGCATCTACTCGAAGCGACACTGCGCTTCAGGAAGCCAGCCCGTGGCTCAGAATTCCTTTCCGTCAAACTTCAGAGCCCCGAGGAGTCTTGCAGTGTTTGAAATTAGCCTCAAGGCTTGTAAAATACATCTTAAATTTTCACATAAACATCACCGTCTTTCATTGTGGAAACCTGATTAAATGGCTTTAGTGCGTATGTCCATCAAACAGAGTATATATATATAAAAATGAGGAGAAAAAAAGTGCAATGACAGGAAAATGCCGCTCCCTGCAAAGTGCTAGCTGTCAGTTGAAAGCACTTGCCTCAGAGTCGTCCACCACCCCATAAAAGACCGCCTGGCAGTCATTCACATGAAGAAGTTCTCAGTGTGGAGCTGAGGCACTTTCGCTTCCACCATCACTCACCTGCAAGGAAATCTGGTGAAACTGCACTTGAATTCATACTTAAACAGCACGCGAGTACATTCTCTCCTCTCTATCCGCTCTAATATCAGTTTAAAGATGGCTTCACTCTCCTTTAAAGCGGAACAGTCCGGCAGGCTGGAGTTTCCGACGGAGAGGTCTCCAAATCCATTCACAAAATCTCATCACCCGATATGATCACTTAGCACAATCTTCATTTCATGTTTTATCTGTGGGTATTTGAGGGAGTGGCAGATTTACAAAAGGCCACAGGAGACATCTCCACATTCCTGTCCCGTCTTGCTTTGTGCATTGTCTTGATTTGTGCGAACCAGACTGCCACTGACTTGCATAAGATAGAAGCTGTTGATGATCAGGTTTGGCTTTAAACAATCGTATTTTTTCTGCATGATGGGTTACGCAGAGTCTGATGTTTTCTTGACACCATTCAGGTTCCCTCTGCCAGTGAGCGTGTCAGTTTCCTGTTGTTTTATGTAGTCCCTGTCATTCATTGCTTCAATTCACACATATAAAATCAGATATCCAAGTTTATACAGTGTGTCGTCATTGTTGGATATTTTTGATCCCCTCCCTATCACCACCACAACCACCTTTACAGAAGGTACAGCTATTTTATTATGTAATCATGCTGGGTTTTTTAAAAATATCAAAATAGTAAACAAAATGGCTTTTCTGCATGTAGGCAGTATTGGTTCATTAATATTCAGACCTGCTGGACTGAACTGTTGCTGCTCTTAAAGCCGCTCACTGACCAGATGATGATGGACTTCTCAGTGAGACAGAGACAGAGTAGAAAGTTGACCGACTCACAATGACAGCCTTGTGTGCTTTCTGAAAAGGGCAAAGCTGTGGTTCCATGGAGGGCTCTTTGGAAATGGCAGCGTGGCTCTGTGGCGGACTGAGTCGTGTCCCATTCACTCCGCTGCTGCTGGGATGCATTCAGTGTCCCACGAGGGGATGAATTAAAACAGTACTGTTGTGTGGGAGCCCAGAGCATCATGAGCGTGATTTCCTGTGTCCAATTTTAACTTGTACTGAGTTGGATCAAAGTTTAGATGTGTTTTTATCCGTTCTTGTTGCATGGCGCTCGGGGTCTGAGGCGTTCCAGTTTGTAAGTGCAGCGAAAAGAAAAGGAAAACCTTGCATTAAAGGCTTAAGAGGTTCTTAAAAGTTCAAGCTCTGGAAAGCTCTTAGTGATTGAAAGCTGCAGTTCTGTAGTGAGAAATGGTTAAATAAGCGCTGACTGACAAGTTGAGGGAGCACAAAAACTGAGAGGAGGAAAAAAAACGAACTACATGTCTTCTCAGTTGGTGCACCAAAAATACATTTAAAGCTGATACATCAGTATCTGCATTTTCATGGTCTTTCTATCCAGCTTGACAGTGTTGAAGTAGCAGTCAGTAAAGGAGTGTATTTACAGTATTTTATACACTAATGTCCACCTCTATTATTTAAAAAAAATCAATCATAGAAGGGTCTGGGTTAGGGTTAGTAGATAAGTAGATAAATTCAGTAATATTGTTTCAGAGTATAACTTTTATGTGGTTTTCTGTTTGTTTTCTTCTGAACTTTAACATTTTTGACTGCAGGTCAAATGAACTGAGATCAGGTGACTGAATCAGTTGTTCCACCTCCTTGTCCTGGAAAACTCTAGTCAGTATGACAGCATGTTATCCAGTGAATAGTGAGGTATTTAGCTAAATCTGAGGACACAGAAGGTTTTATTTTATCCTCCTGCATTTCTGAGACATGAAAGGGCTCTTTCTATCTTTATTAATATAAAGATGAAACATAAAGGCCACCCAGAGACCGCAGACCTCTGCTAAGACCAAGAACCGACTTATCGACGATAAGATACCGATGATAAGAACAAAGTCGGTTTTTGTTTTTCCAAAACAATTCAGATCTCAAATTTAAAGGGTTCTCCTTCAGAGCATGCTCAACCCTTCAACTAAGTGTCTTGAAAATTAGTTTAGTGGCTTTTTTACAATTTTGCTGACAGGCAAACAGACCAGAAAACGGTTTTATTCGCTTCTTAATCTACATTATGTTTCTTTTCAATTCTTTCCTTTAATTTGTTGTCTAGACATTTTAGATATTTTATCAGAGCAGGTTCAAGTGGCCCCTCAAATAAAATTATGAACTACATAAATGAGCTAAATTTGGATCCCTAGCAGTTTGGATACCAAGTCCAACAATCATGACCTTCAGATGAGGAATCTATCTGACTCTGGAGAAGTTTACTTCAGAAGGGTTACGCATTTGGTCAGGATGAAACATCTCAGGATAAAAAACAGAGTTAATATTCAGTCCATCACTTTTCTGATGCTTTTCTCGTGTTTTTACCCTTTTTTTAAAGTTTGCAAGGATTTTTTTCTGGTTAGTGTAGAATCATGAAAATTACCTTCAGATAAATGCCCACAGACATTGAAGGTTCTGCCTCACAGTTTTTGGGGGGTTTTTGTGGTCTTTTTCAGTGACCACTGTAGTTTTTCTTTTGCTCTTGGAAAGTTAGGGTTCTCAGTTTGTTGTAGTTCTACAATGTTATCAGCTGATATCGCTGAATCCTTTTTTGCACTTCTGGACCTGGAAGTAATCGGAGATGACAGCTGATATCAAACTTAAAGAAAGTCATACCTCATGGTGTCTCTAAATGACAGATGGGACCACAGACAATCTTCACAGTTTTCAACACCACGAACGTATTGATGAGGCTAAAAAAAAAAAAAAAAAGCGGCACTTTGAGAGGACAAAAGCAAGTTAGTCAAAAGCGTTGACGCAGAACGTTTCTTACAACCTCGCCGACCTGCTGGTGTGTCTGTGGATGTTTTTTCCTATTTTTCGTCTTGACTTTATGCCCTGTGTGAAATGTCAAAGTGTAACACATCTTGGGTGGGGATGAGCGAGACATATCTGGGGGGGATTGCTGAGAGCGGGAAATCTATTCACATATTTTTGTCCTTCTCGACAGAAGACAGCTGCATTACTCCTCGGGGGACAAACATCTGTCACGCCCGTGTTACACTGACTGATGACAGTGCTGTCTGGGTCACATGAGAGTTTTTAACGCTCACATTTGGCGTTCAGGCAAATTCTGGCTTTTTATTTTAGCGCGGAACATCGAAAGAAAGCAGGATTGGGATTCAATGTGAGCCGCACTCTTCCAAGACAAAAAGCAGGATAAGAACAAAGCACGTGTTGATTCTTTGACGTTTCTCAGAAGCCGCTCCTAATATTGGAGTTCTCTAAATCTGGGATGTCATACAGGAAGTTGACTGCTCTGTAACGGGCATGTCAAAGGACGCGACCTCATGTAAAGTGACAGATTATGAGATCCAGGATTTTCCCTGAGCTCTGACCATAGAGCCCCATCACCTCTGGCTGGGAACTGAAAGACGGAGAGAGGAAGTGGGAGCTTTGAGGGAGGACAGATCTGGGATGTTGAGCATGACTTAATCCATAGGTCATCTTTTAACTGTGACGCCTCTGCTCGGCTTTGTTCTGTGTGTATCATGGAAACGCGGGCCGCGGGCTGACTCAGGCCCAAGGTTACTGTCACAGAGGCTGCTTTGCTGGCAGAAAGACGCGCTGCGTTGGACGAGTCCCTCGAGTCTGGTCAGATCTCACCACAAGTTTGCATTCCACCGCTGGAAGAGAGCTATCTTGATCCCCGCAGGGCCCAGTAACCGGGGTTAGGATCGAGAAATTAAATCTAAACAAAGCAGGGTTACAACTCCAGAGCTAATTAATAATTAGATCAAGTTTTTTCGTGTGTGTGTTTTCTGTCCGACTGCACACTGAAGGCCGATCTACATGCACACGCCGCTGTCTTGCGTGGCAGATACATTGTGTACCAGTTGTGAAAGTGTGATTAAAAAAAGAATTCTTGCTAGTTCTGCTTTCCGCTTGAGTGAGTTATTTATATCGCCACTGTCTGATCTGACATTAGTGTGGCACATTCACATAATGGCTGATCTGTATACTTTGAAATCACAATTGAATGACTTCACAGTAAACCACAAATTCAGTTTTTTTTTCTATAATTGTATTCATTGTTTTTCTGTTTGTCATCATAGATACTGTAAGTGTGTGTGTTTACCAGCTCTAATGGTAGCAGCTAGAAAACGTCACCTGTGAGAGGATCGAAGAGCCTCACCATGACAGAGGTCCAGGTAAGGTCTGCCTCCATGGTGCTGAATGTCAAGAACGAATCCCCCCCCCCCTTTTTTTTTTTTTTTTTTTTAATTGTGATCCCTGGTTATAGAGTCCATGGCCACAGGGCACGGAGTGTGTGGCCAGGTACAACTTCAAAGGGACATCGGAGCACGACCTGCCGTTCAACAAAGGAGACATTTTGACCATCATCATAGTCACAAAGGTAAATCAGACCCTTGATCCTTTGAAGGATGAGATTTTGAAAATGATTTTTGTCATTAAATTTGAGAACCTGTACACGGATGTCAAGCTCAAATGTCTTAGTATCAGTTTAAGTCATTTTGCTTGACTTCTGTTTTTTTTTCAGGATCCAAACTGGTACAAGGCTAAAAATGCCGCAGGTCGAGAGGGAACGATTCCTGCCAATTATGTTCAGAAGAGAGAAGGCGTGAAAACTGGAGGCAAACTGAGCCTGATGCCGTAAGTCTACCTTGGTTTGAGTTTCGATAGCCATGTTTATCGTCTACTTTCACAGCGAACAGAATTACGTTACGGGCCGTTTATATCTTCGCCCACCACGCCACCTTAGTGCGGAGCTGCAGCAATAGCCAAAAAAGTGCAGGCTCGGATTCCTGGTCCAGCTGCGTCGCTGCTGAAGGCCGGTGCTTTACTTGTCGTGGCAGTGACGTTGTGGTTATGTGAATGGAGACCGCAGTTTGGTTGGGCTGTGTTGTAATTGCAGTGCACTTGTGTCTGCTTCCACTTCAGCTTTGCATGAACTCAGCACAGTTTCCTGTTGTTTCTTTTCTATTTTAGACCAAAGTAATCTCAAAAATCTCCCCCCTTTTGCACATGCGATAGGTTTTTGTGTGCATACATGTATCTGTGTATGAACAATAGCTTTATTTATAGTGCGCTTGAGCACAAAATTAGATCTCCAGTGCTGTCATTATAATAAAGCAACACTTACACAAATAACATGTGCGTGCATACACACAGACCGAGGCAAGTGCAGTGAAAAATAATTTGACAAAACATTTCTGCGAGGACGATGTTAACGCCCTCTACAAGTTCCTGTTGCATCTTTTCTTTCATATACCTTGTTTGCAGTTGAACTGTGTTTAAAAAAAAACACAGATAAGAGTCAAAGAAACTCATCTTATCATGTAGCATCAAGTTCTCAATTTAGTAAATGTCAGCAGCAACAAACGTGAAGGCACAGTGGTAAATGCAATCTTTCAGCCTAGGCGAGTAAGTGACTTTACATCTACAAAATTACATACCATAAAACAGAACTGAGAGGAAAAATGTTTCTACAATAGTCATCTTACATTTCATAAGGAAGTAACTTCTATTTCTGTGACCAAACGCTTTTTGTTTGAGCTTTCCAACAAGGCTCCCTGTGTGATATTTAAATTTCTCATGGAGCCACATGCAAATGTTGCTACTGTACATTCCAAAAACTACATTTGAATATGTGACTGCCTCGGTAATAAAACTGGTCATGGCGAATATGCAAATCACTGTAATCTATACACCTGGATGCTGAAAACAATATTTAAATTACTTTCACTAAAGGCTCAGTTAAGGGCAGCGATGTCATTATATGGATGATCACACGTGGAAAGATGCACATTTCTCAAAGGCTGTTAGAAATGAACCATCTGCACAGGCTCACAGTGACAGTTTTGCTTTATGAACACACACTACCTCTGATTTAACGGTTCTTTTTTTTTTTTTT
This sequence comes from Zenarchopterus dispar, assembly GCA_028564865.1. Lineage (NCBI taxonomy): Eukaryota > Metazoa > Chordata > Actinopteri > Beloniformes > Zenarchopteridae > Zenarchopterus > Zenarchopterus dispar. Next base: position 5,248,152 of record JAOWBL010000021.1, on the reverse strand, counting down.
GCATGCTGATGTCTGCCTGGTACAGCGTTCAAAATAGTTAAAGGCACTCCACCTGAACCTCACAAAGACTCATCATTGAAAAAAGCCTTTATACACCAACTTTAAATAAGATAACATTTCTGAAAATGAAAATGACCATGTTCTTTATTGTGTGAATCAGAAGCTTTAAGCTTAGATACACTGATAGGCGGGACAACAGACTTATAAGTACAGTACTCTTCTTTAACAAATTTGTTTTTGTTTTAGTTTTCTTTTAAACTCCATGAAACAACAAAAGACACTGCTAATACAGCAGAAGTTACACGTCAAATAGAGTTGAGGACCTGGATCTGAAACTGAGGTCTCATTTTAGGGGATCTATAAATCTGCACTTACAAACCATGGGCATTTCATTAGCCAGGGGCCACAGGGACATTATCGCACTAAAATGCCCCCCATCTTCCCACCTTGTGTCTCCTATATATGTAGGTGCCTCATTTCCACTTCTGGGGTTTTTTTTTTTCACTTGTATGATAGATCCAGAAGTTCATTCATTCCAATTTGAACTTTAGGTAATCCCCATCTAGAGTCTTTCAGAAAGTTATTTTTCCATTTAGGTTGAAAAATTTAAACTCCTGCAGTTAATTTTAGGAGTGAACATATATACTGGGCTAGCATCCAATGCTAGCTAGTACAGTGCAAGTAATTACCAGTCTTCTGAAAAACAAACTTCTTTCAGTTCTTTGATTGCATTAGTTAAATTGTAAAAGCTAAAATCGTAGACTGTTATAAGACTAGTTTCTCTCCCATGTGAGAAATTAGCTGGTGTTAGCAACATTAGCATCATTAGCATTAGCATCTTGTTCAATATTTTCTCCAGACTGATGCAGGGCAAGTGAAAACAATCTGTCAGTTGAATTAATGTGCCAAGTAGAAATGCGCATCACCAATAAACTTTACTGAAAAAAAGGAGAAAGGTTTTGAATGCTACTTTTGGTTTTGAAGCCCTTCTTTTGCAGCTACTGCTGATACTCGGCCTTTATTGCACTTCATAAACAAACTGATTAAAGTCCGTCAGTGTTTTGTGGAGTTTGTTGGTCACTCAGAAATCATCATGTTGGTCATAAATAAAGTGAAAACATTAAAAGCTGAAACTCTCTGTTCTTGTGGAGTATGTATTAGCCTTTACTCATTTGTTGTAACTCATCTCAAGGCTGACAAAGAGCAGCAGCTAGATAGTTCACAATAACTTACTTGTGTTGGTACCAACGATAATATTTCATTTTTGCCAGTAAATCTGATGCTGATCCACATGCTTTTCCTGCTGTACTGCCATGTGCTATGTATGTTTAGATATTTTGACAGTATTTTGTCTGACTGAAAAAAGAAGGCCTTTTATTTTTAAAAATTCAAGATCTGCCACAGATCTTGAAGCAAGAGAAAGATAAAACTATATTAAATCCTAGGAAGGTAAATTACCATTTATGGGCATGTTTTAAAAAAAACAAAACAAACCCATCGAAACAAACAAACAGAACCTGCCAGTCGATAAGTAGTTTGTATTGACTGAACTCTCGTAGATTCAAAAAGGAATGAAAATGCCAAATGTACAAATCAGTGGTGTTTTACAATAAAACCCACAAAAACCCTTAACCTGCAAATGAATACAGAAAGCTTTACGTAACATGCACTTACTCTTTCAATGACTTGCAGGAGTAAAAAACACGTGCAAGGAAGAAGAGTATAAAAAAACCATAAAGGCAGGACATCAAGTCTAAAACTGTTTTGTTTTTCTTGCTGAAAGATTAGTTTACAAATATGAATTAATATGAAAAATGTAACATATGAAGAGTTTGAAAGTATTTTATATTATAAATGCTTCATGAAGAGTCAGAGTAAAGGACTATTTCTATAAATACACCTACCAGACACTTCATTAGGTGTGTACATAACATATACTGCCATTATAGTATATATATATATATACACTCACTACTTTGTTCAGTATACCAGGTGTACCTAAGAAAGTTGCTGGTGAGTAAATCCATCCTTTATAGATACAGACAGTACTCTACGAAGTCTTAGGCACCGCTGGATACCCTTGTTGTTTTATCAAAGTTTAAATGACGTCCATATTTATTTCTTAGTCTCTTTATTACGATTCGAACAGAATATACAATAATAACATCAGAGGTGGATTGACTAATTAGTTGGGAGATTACTGACCATTGTTTAATTATCACAAAAAGTTATAGATAAATCAGTTTTGGTCAGCCTCAAGTTAAAATGTAGAAGAAAAAGTAGAAAAAAGACCATGCAGTGTTTAAAACAAAATGACAAGGAGAAGGTAGTATTTAATGTGATCTCCCTTCGACCCAAGCACAGGATTCACTCTTATGGGAGACTTTCTAAAGCAGATGTTCGACATGTTATTGGGTTTAAGCCAGCCAGATTGGTTGGTCTGTCTGTCTGTCTGTCTGTTTAATTTCTCACTTGTAACACCTGTAATATAAAAGAACATTAAAAAACATCAAACTTGAAAGAGATACCTGGGCTTTATCGAATAAAAAAAGACAACAGGTGGTTCTCAATGTCTGTGATTCACATTTATGCATTTAGTTGAATCTTTTATTTATTTGTTGTTCATCTGCGTCTGTGTATACTGACTCTTTGCCGGCTTCTCTTCTTCTCCAGATGGTTTCATGGGAAGATAACGCGGGAAAAGGCAGAGCAGCTGCTTAAACCCCCGGAGACGGGGCTGTTCTTGGTGCGAGAGAGCACCAACTTCCCCGGCGACTACACTCTCTGTGTGAGCTGCGATGGCAAGGTGGAGCACTACCGCATCATCTACAAGAACGGCAAGCTCACCATCGATGAGGAAGTCTATTTTGAGAATCTCATGCAGCTGGTTGAGGTGAGATGTGCGACTGAAAGACAGTGTTTTGAGAGTTTGGGTGCTATATTCAGCACTGATCCACTGTGCGTTGCTTTTAAAGTCCTGGTGTAACTACCCTGCTACAGACATGATGTGAAGTTCCTGGAACATGTAATTAACAGGAAGTGCCATAGAGGAAGTTAACAGCATGCTGAGGTTCAGAGTGTAACCTCAAACAGACATGAGGCCCTCACTCTTAAACGAATTCCTGTATAAAATGCTTATTTTAAACTGCAGCTTACGAAATATTCAGCCTTAAAAAACCTGATGTAAACAGATCTGTTCAGTAAGATTGGTATTTTTCAGTTATCTGCTCTTTGGTTTGTTCATTTAATCAGACCTATAAAGACTAAATCAAATATATAGTCCACTCAGGTGAAGGGTATCTATGTGCCGTAGAGATCAGAATATGGTCGTGGCGGTTTCTTTAATTTCACTAAATTTAGTTTTTCGTTCTCTCTTCTGCAAAGCCATAAATGGTGAACTTCTTTTTCAGTTCAGTCAAATGGATCGACGGCTGATTTTTTTTTTCCTCCTGTTTTAGCTTGTCAGCCCACTGCATTCATTTCCTTTGTCTCACAGTGAATTCACTTAAATATAGAAAATAAAGATATTCTTCTCGAACAGCAGTATTGAATTTTCGATATCTTGATTGTAATGTTGCAACTCAGAAACAACAAATGTTGAGCAATAAAACACTGTAAAGCGTCAGGTCTGTAACACAATGCTGTCTACTGACTGTGTCACTGAATCACCGAGCTGTTAAGGAGTTTGACAGGAAGTCAAAAGACGATAACCAACTGAGATGAGGGGATTGTGATGAGATGTTTATCTTCCTCCTGCATGGCTCTTCTTCATCTCTCTGCTTCTGTAAGAAAACTAAAAACAACTGACCCACTAAGTGTAAGACAGGAGGGGAATTGTGGCAGTTTTCTTTACCGATTTCCAATTTTCTGATTTTCTTAAAGGTCTGACCTGCTGATGGGCGGTTTTCTTAACCGCTTCCATTAATTTGATCGGCAGTGACAGATAAAACTCGAATGGCTTTGTTTTTAGACGTCTCAGTCTTTCTCAGCTTTAGAACATCGAGCATGTCATCTTTTTTTTAACCTACAGGCTAAAAAGTATAACTTACTTTCTTTGCATCGAGGAACTGACAGAGAAAATCTTACACATCCTGGGGGAAAAAGTTTTAATTTTCTCCCTATCCTAAAACATTTAACCTGATGCATTTACTGCCTTATCCCCAAAAAATAAATAGATGAAAATAAACATTTTCATGGCTGCGCATAAAATACATATACTGAATGGAAAAACATATAATTCACTTTAAGCCAATATCAGTAGCTAATACTGGCCGATACCTGTCAGAACCGATTCTGATCACCAGCCAATCAGTCAGTGGATCTCTAGTATCATACCACCTACGAAGAGGAATACGTTTGGACAACCAAGCAACAAAACACTTTCACTATTTCATCTCAGAATAATATTTTTAGAACAAATGTACAATATGAGTCACCTCGGAGATTTTAACATAAATAAGCCCACTGATTCCCTTTAAGTAACGCCTTGGAAACAGTGGGGAGATTTTTTTTTTTTTTACATTTAAAAAATGTGTATAATCTCTCTTTATATTATGGCCATTCTTGTAATTTAAAACTGCATTTATGTATCTTTTACTGTTTTCAGCACTACACCAAAGATGCTGATGGCCTGTGCACCAAACTGATAAAGCCAAAGCTGGAGGAGGGAACTGTAGCCGCTCAGGATGAGTTTTCCAGGGGTAAACCTCAGTTTCTTCATTAGTTCAACTCATGCAGCATATTCTTCATGCATAGCAGAGTGAAATATGTCTCAAGTATGTATGTGTGTGATTTTTTTTTTCTTTCTACCCAACAGGTGGCTGGTCCATTCCCAGAAAAGACCTGAAGCTGCAGCAGGTTATTGGAAAGGGAGAATTTGGAGGCAAGTAGCTTCAGGTTTATACTGCACAGTAAAGGCAAGCGTGGTCAGTTTTATTGCTTTCATGTCGCAGAAATCAGATACAGCGTGTTCTGTGTGAATTAGTAAAGAGAAAAAATTCAAGCTCAAAGATTACACTTGAAAAGTAGTTTGAAATGTAGCATTTTACTTGTAAAACCTTCAAAATGCAGTCCTCACAGGCAGACTATGCAGTTAGTTAAATGCTTCACTTAAGTCTCGCGTTGGTTGTCTTTCTTCCAGCTCAGGATCATGTGACGGCAGTTTCTTTGATTGTTCAATATTTGATTGTTTTTCTTTTTCTCTAATTATTCCAGATGTCATGGTGGGAGACTATAGTGGGAAACAAGTAGCAGTAAAATGCATAAAAAATGATGCCACAGCACAGGCTTTTATCGCAGAGGCCTCTGTCATGACGTAAGGAGATTAATTAGGTCACTATTGCTTCTGGAAACTCAAATGAAACCAGAATAACGCGTGTGCATGCTCTGCCCTTTTCTCAGGCAACTACGGCATGATAACCTGGTACAGCTGCTTGGAGTGATCGTAGAGGAGAATGGGAGTCTTTTTATAGTTACTGAGTATATGGCCAAGGTATGTGGCTCACTGTCTCGTGGTTTGTCGATATCTCGAAGAACCTCGAAAGTATGGCATCAATAAATAATACGTTTGTCTCTTTGTTGTTGTTTTTTTTAGGGCTGTTTGGTTGACTACTTGCGGTCCAGAGGTCGTACAGTACTCGGTGGAGAGGCACTCGTTAATTTTGCCTTGTGAGTATTTCTCACTTATTCTGTGTAATAGTTGAACATTTTACTTGTATTCGGTGCTCGACTGAAGTCAAACTCTGCCACCATTAAAAGTAAAAGTGACATTTAGTTCAAAAATAAAATTTTAAAAAACTGAATGTTTGTCAAAAAAAAAGCAAGTAAATTGTTGTCTTTTCCAGAAATGTCTGTGAAGCCATGGCGTATCTGGAGGTCAACAACTTCGTGCACCGTGATTTAGCAGCCCGAAACGTTCTTGTTTCAGACGACAACATCGCCAAAGTCAGTGACTTTGGTTTGACCAAGGAGGCTTCTTCCACTCAGGATACTGCTAAGCTGCCTGTGAAATGGACAGCGCCAGAAGCCCTCAGAGAAAAGGCACAGTGCTGCAGGGCCAGTCAAAGAAGCTGGCTTTACTTTGTGCATCCACACACAGTGGAAAATCTCTAACATGTATGTTTTTTCTTTAAATCAGCAGAAGTTTTCCACCAAATCAGATGTTTGGAGCTACGGTATTTTGCTTTGGGAGATTTACTCTTTTGGCCGAGTCCCTTATCCAAGAATTGTGAGTATCAGAAAGGCGTGATTTAAATGCTGACCGCAAGTTTGACACTAATAAACTACATTAAGTTATATTTTCATACTGTTTCTCCGAGAAGTACTTTCTATCATCAACTTTGTGCTTCCCTTTAGCCATTGAAAGACGTAGTGCCACGAGTGGAAAGCGGCTACAAAATGGACTGTCCAGAGGGCTGTCCAGAAGTGGTGTACAATATCATGAAACAGTGCTGGAACCTGGAACCTTCTGCTCGACCAACCTTTCAGATGCTGAAAGAGTGGCTACAGCACATCTGCCATAAAAAGTGATTTCTTTCTTTTTTTTTTTTTTTTTTTTTTTTTTTTTTTTTTTTTTTTTTTTTTTTTTTGCTTTGACCACTTGGACTGAAAGTTGGAAAATGAAAAAAAAAATCTCAAGGACTGTGATATTTGTCAAATGTGACGGTAAATTATATTTCATTAACAATAAAGTACAGACATCAAAACATCCTAATCTTAAGGGCCATTCACACCAAGAACTATAACTGTAATAAGAGTAGTTTTAATGATTGGGGCCTCCAGACTAACACACAGCAGTGGCAGGTCATCAAAATTCAAAGGAAGAGAAAATCAGAAATTTGTGGGTTCCTAAAATTATACAAAAATGTGAGGAATTAGAAGAATCTGATACTCCAATCTTTTGAGGATATTTTTTGTCATATTTACGGATGGGTCAGTATCAGTTTATCGGTGTCCCGGAGACATCAGAGTGTCTCAGTGTGTCAGATAAGTCATTGTTTATTTAGTTTTTTTTTTCTTTTTTAAAGTGTCTTTTTTTCTGTGTATTTTGGATATTGGAATATTTATGTTTTCTTTTTATAGTTTTTATAGTTATAGCTCTTTGTGTAAACGGCCCTTTTTAATGATGTTCAGACACAACTCCTTAGGAGGGCTCACAGGTTTTTTGCGTCTTCCTACACTGTTATCAAGGATGAATGTTTAACTGCCGTATCATCCCGGCTTTCCTGAGAACACAAACTGCCTCGGAGTCAAAGTGCCTTTCACGTTTTTATGTCCTCTTCGTACTGGTGGCATTACATTTGTGGTGACTCATTCAGTAGACTGGATCCATGATGTCTGTACAGGGTTAAAGACGTTTCAGAAATAAGAACATTTGAATTTGTCGTTACTGGCTGCATTTAATTTTTTTTTTTTTTTTTTACAGTTTGCAGGTACACATCTTTGTGTGAATGTTGATTTTATTTATCAAAAGGACTAAATTAAAATAATTGTAACTGTGCAGTTTTGTTTCTAATTGATATGAAATGCATTCTGCCTGGTAAAACTTTTGTAAATTAAAAAAAGTCACAAGTGCTGATGTAACAACACTCTTTCTGTGCAGCTTTGTAGACGTTTTTATGTGAAAATGCACAATCTGACAAGATATTTGTTATGAGTCTTTGACTTTAATCAAACTATCCAGATTTTGAATGTCAATAAATGTACCTTATTGAAATTTCCAACAATAAAATTTTCATCTATAAATGTTTTTCTTTTTTTTTAGGAGGGGTTGGGTGTTAAAACAAGTTACATTGAGGCTAAATTATGATAATTAACATTTCAGGTTATGTATGTCCCTGGAATTTAATAGCTATTCTTATGACGCTGGAGAAGTGCAATATTCAAAGAAATATCTGATATGCTAAGTAAAACAAAAATACATAAAATATCATTCAAAAGCTTGGACACACCATGCGTATTTGACACTAACTCTTCAAAGCAAAACATTGCCATCAAGTGATTACATTGAGAAATTTGGTAGGAGAATAATTTTGTGTGTTTCCTGCTTGTATTTTTTCTTCTTTTTTTCAACGGCAGACGCTGTATACATAAAAGCAGTTTTTTTTTAAACTCCTTTTTCTTTGTGCTTCACGTTTACCATAAATGGAATTAAAGAACGATGGGTGAAAGCGGAACCAAACTCGCCGCAAAAGCAGGGAGATATTTCCTGGTTGCACACGGTGGGTGCTCCGGGAAAATGTGGACTGAAAACAACAACGACAGTCGTTATAGTTCGTAATAAACTAAGTCTGAGTCTTGTGATGGGCGACGATGGCGTCTTTTATCGGGAGTTGCCAAAGGTGGTAAGTCAGCAGAGTGACGTTTACAACAAACGTTGAAGGAGGAGAAGCTGGGGCTGTTTGTGTTAGGTAGCCGTCCGCTAACGTTGGCGCTTTGCTGGGTTGTACTTTCACCAGGAGCTTCACGCTCACCTCAACGGCTCCGTCAGCGTCCAGACCGTGGAGAAGCTCATCGGCCGGAAACCGCATCTCAACATCAAGCAGAGCATGACGGATGTGGGAAAAGGCCAGCAAAGCACTCTGGAGGAGTATGTTTGTGTCCAGAGTCTCAAGAAACCAGATCAGAAACAAAGAATCACTGACGCTAATCAAACCAGGTCACATCTGAGTGAATGTAGTTAGATTTAGTAAATATAAAAGTTCCAGTTGTCAGGGCGCCTCTTTTGGTGTTGATGATTTAACTTTTTTCATCAAAACATATTATAGTTTTTCTCAATAATGTGTCTGTAATTGCAGTTTCATTTGACTAAAATATCTTAAATAGAAAATATATTTCTAATACAAAGTGTATTTTAACTTTTGAAGTACCCTAAAAGTCTTGAGACTTTTTTAAATAATAATATTCCAGTAGATTCTGGCACTGTTTTTTTTTTTTTTTAATTCTCACATCATTTCAATTTAGTTATTAACTACAAGTCAAAGTAATTCTAATTCTTATTTAATTGCATTCATGTATTTGACATGTGTGCTTAAATAAGTTATAAATAATTACTGTCAGTTTATAAAAGTATAAGCTAAATAGAGATTGACTGTCTCTGTCTTGATTGTTTGCAGATGTTTTGAAGTCTTCAAGGTCATCCATAAATTGGTAGACACCGAAGAGGATATCATGACGGTGCGTGTCAACTCAGCACGGTGGCTTAGTGTTTAGCACCTTAGTGGTTGCCTCACAGCAAGAAGGTTCCTGGTTCCACTCCGGGCAGGAGTCTTTCTGTGTGGAGTTTGCATGTTCTCCCCGTGCTTGTGTGGGTTTTCTCCGGGTACTCCGGTTTCCTCCCACAGTCCAAAAACATGTATATGAGGTTGACTGACAACTCTAAATTGCCCGTAGGTGTGAGTGTGCGTGGTTGGTTGTTGTATATGTGGCCTTGCCACATACACTCTGTCCAGGGTGTTTGCCTGCTATGGGCTGGGATTGGCTCCAGCAGACCACCGTGACCCAGAAATGGATTTGGTGGGTATAGAAAATGGATGGATGGAGCATCAACTGTGAAACTTTCTTTTTCCTTTTTTTTTAAAAAAAAATAATCTTGTTCTCCAGAGTACCACCTATTCATAATTAAATGACAAAGGAATTATTTATTCATTCAGGTCACAACAGATGTCATCAAAGAGTTTGCAGCTGACGGTGTCAAATATTTAGAACTCAGAAGTACGCCAAGAGAAGAGAAAGCTACAGGTAAGAGTGCCAGGAAAGAACTAGATCATTTGATTATTGTTTCCGCCAACTGATTAGGACCACAGGTTCCTGATCTGCTTCCCAGGGTTAACAAAAAGAAGTTATGTAGAAACCATCATAAAAGCCATCCACGAGTGTAAGAATGAGGGAGTGGACATTGACGTCAGGTATGCTCGCCTTATTTTACGACACTGAAACAGCAACTTTTCCACCGTTAAGAGTAGTGACGCTAAATGTTTTTCTTTCAGATTTCTGGTGGCCATTGATCGCAGAAACGGGACGAAGGTTGCCATGGAGACGGTGAAGCTGGCCGAGGAGTTTATGCTGTCGTCTGGTGGTTTGGTGGTTGGAATCGACCTCAGTGGTGATCCAGCTGTTAGTGAGACATTGTGGAGATCTTTAGGCATTTACGTTCCCAACATGAGTAGAACGTTATTAACTTAAATGCTGCTGATGAGGGATGTAATGAAGCGTGTTGTCTTATTTGAACAGATGTAATCCTGATATCTAAAGCAATTTTTGGGTCATTCGTGTGGTTTTGTACAATTTTTGCCTCCAGACAAAATCAATTCAGCAATATTAACTGTTAAAATATGTCATTCAGTTTATAAGATTTATATAAGATTATAACCTTTTGCATACTGATTAAGTTCTCATTGGAAGGTGGGTCACGGCAAACACCTTCTGCCTGCTTTAGAAAGGGCCAAAAACTCTGGACTCAGGTTGTCCCTGCACCTCTCAGAAGTATGACTTTTATTTTTTTTTTATTTGATTGTTTTGCATTTAACCTCGCTGTTTTTTTAAATGGTGATTTCTTTTTTCTTTTGTCTTAAACATTTTCTGGGTGTAGCTTCCATCACAGCAGGAGGAGTCGGACCTCCTGCTGAACCTTCCCCCAGACAGAATCGGTCACGGCACCTTTCTGCATCCTGAAATGGGCGGCTCTCAAAACCTTGTCGACAAAGTGGTAAAGAACAACATACCGCTCGGTAAGACTGCTGAAATCTGCTGGAATGTGTCAACAGTGAGAAGCTCATACAAATATATTCCTTATTTGTGTAATTTTGCAGAACTTTGCCTGACATCAAATGTAAAAGGGCAAACTGTGCCATCTTACTCGCACCATCACTTCAAATACTGGTACCAGATGGAACATCCAGTTGTTATTTGTGTAAGTTTTTTTTCTAAACATTCAGTATACATTTCTTTAGTTTTGTTGAGTAGAACTTGTGATACTTATTCCAAAATAACTTGTGTACTAATGCCAAATTTGAACTTTGCTTGAAAGTATCATTTTAATTCCTATGTGTGTGTGTATATATATATATATATAATTTATTTACATTTACATGCACACACACTCACACATATATAATTAAACTGGGAAAATCA
>JAOWBL010000021.1:5170689-5198833 GCA_028564865.1 Zenarchopterus dispar | reverse complement strand
ATATATATATATATATATATATATATATATATATATATATATATATATATATATATATATATATACACACATATATAATTGTGTCAACTCTATTGCACTGAGACATTTATGAAACTACACACACTTGCAATGATGTGAAAGAGTAATCTCTCCAATTTTTCTTCAGTATTAATATTTGTCTTAACATGACCACTGATACTCTGAGCAGAAAGAGTAGGTCAGGCATCTGGTATTACATAACACAGAAGTACTTTAAAATTTTTAAAATTATATATATTTAAAGAACTTATCTGACATGGAAAAAAAAGACTTTTTGGGAACAGGACATATATTCTTAAAAACAACCGAGTACTACACTGACAAGTTTAAAATAAAGATGAAAAAAATGTGTTTGCACATTTGGTTTTGCTTGGTTTTTAGACTTTATAAACTGAGAAAAACCCTATGAAATATACATATTAAATGAAAGCAATAAGATAAAACCACAATCTTAAAAACTTCAGATGTTGAATCTGTGTGTTTACTATTTAGGACCATGTCTCAGGGTGGTCTTTGAGAGGGTATATTAAAGCTCCAAGACATTTGACAAATAACTCTTGATCTTAAAGTATTCAATATATGCAAAACTGGGTCTAACATTTTGATAGAGAGTTTTACACCATTTTTTAAGCAATGACCTGTCCAGATTGAATTTTCCCTCTTAGTTATTTTACATACATAATAGGCTAAACCTATATAATAAAGACAATGTTTGGAAAGCATTTTTGGAAACTTGTTTTTAGGACCTCCCAGTAATACTTCACACACTTTAGAGAGTGGATGGGTGGTTAGACACCAGTTTCAGCCACAAGAGGTCAGTAAAAGATTTGCAAGGAGCAGGAGAGCTGGGACACAGAAAGGTGATTATTAAAAGTCTATTACAGGATGCTGTTTCACACCATAACCTCCTTCAGCATGAATAATGAATCCTAGAGAGACTGAAAAAAGTAGTTAATGAAGTCATGATGTTTTGGGTTGTAACATTCTTTTTCTGACAGCTGGGACAGGCTCCAACCCTCCCCCAGCGCGACCCTGAACAGGATGATGGGGGTACAGAAAATGGATGGATGGTACTCCTCCTTCAGCTCACTGCCTGTCTTCAAAGTTGGTGCACGGTGGTTTGGTTCTCTTCTTCATAAGCGCCAGCTGTCAGCTCACTCTGAACAGGCCACAAAGTGCGCTTCTCCTTCGTCGGCCAGAAAGTGCCCCCCCCCCCAGCCTCCCAAGTTACTGCTAATGAATAATCATTCCTGACCATGGTGTATTGAAATGAGGCAGCCTTAGCCAACATGAAAAAGTGGTTGAAAAATGTGACGGAGAAATGATTTGTAACAAAGAGAACGAAGTAAAAGAAAAGGGAGAGATGGTTTTGAAGGAGAGCGATGAGCACAGAAGCTCCCGGATGATTAGTTGGGTCTGACAGCAGTTTGTTCACAGACGAGAGAGAAATGAAGAAACAGATGAAACCCAACCAGGCTCAGATTACATTCTTGCAGAAAGACATACTTGTGGTGAAACTAATGAGTTGTCCCACAATAAAGATGGGAACAAACTATATAAGCACATTCAGGGATAGTGAGTCTTGGCTCATTTGGAGGTTTGCAGAACAGTCATTAAGCAATGGTAGAACAATGGCAGGATAGAAAAGAACTACTATATGGTGGTCTCACTCACAAATCAGCTCCACATTAAACACCAGGCTTAAAATACAAGTGGAAACATGATACGGTAACTGAAGGAGCAAATAAAATTAGACAGCATTTAAACAGAAAACAACACAAACAGTCTTAGTAACACAACGATTAACCTTCACATTTTGTTAACATGGTCCTGCTGTGTGCGTAGAACATGAACAAAATTTTTTTTTTAAACCCTTAAATACATTTTCTGTTATTCTAATGGCTCTAAAACAAAATATAGAGAAAAGATTTACTATTGCAAGCAAATTAGTGTACATTTGTAGAAAATAAATGGCAACAAAAGTCCAGAATTGCACTGACTGACACATGTGTGAACAACCAGTTTATGACAACAAAACAAGAGAAGCACAGATTAGATTAGCAGCAGGTCACAAACTACCAGCCCAGCTTTTAATAAGGACTCTGTAATTAACCAACAGTGTTTGCATAAGCATAAACCTTATTACTGATTCAGCAAAAAGATCTAAAAGCGTCAGATTGGGTTAAAATAAAAAAAAATCTGTAACATATATTATTTCAAAGATGAAAGTAAATATAAACCTGCTGGTGCATCACTGCGTCCATTTAGTAATGTTGTATTTCTCTGCAATCTATTTCCAAAACGCTGGCAGTGTAAAAATGTGGACGATAACACCCCTGGTGAAGTTATGATGCATGGACTGAAACAAAACAAACACAAACAAAAATGTAGACTAAAAAATAGAGAAATGCAAAAAGTATTAGGGGTATAGCATAAATTCTTCTGGATTGCAGGTAGTCTTTGATTTCTTTCTGTCAGGTATGAATAATGTGGGGAGTTTTTTTTGCAATTAGTGTCCTCTGGTGATGACTTCTGAATTTACAGCCAAGTGCAACATTTATAATACGGTGTTTGTTCCAGTAAATAAGGATGCAATTACCTTGAAGAAATGACTCATTCATCTTAAACAAATAAACAAACAAACAAACGAAAAAGCCTAATTGAATTTTCCACTTTTAAAGGGAAATTCCCGTATATACATCTGCTACATGATGAGCAGCAAAAATCACTGTATCCATACCTTTTCTGGTATGAATTCACCAATTCATTTAAACTGTAAATACTGACAATAGTTGACACCTAAACAGGCACCAGGCTCGAAGTTGATTAAATCATCCCACTTGAGAAAATCAGTAAGACTGGACTGGAAACTGGACGGCTTGTTAAATGTGGCAATAACAATGAAGCTTTGGTAATATCTGGATGGAGGACAAATTAAAGGACAAATCTGAACCTTTGAGCATTTTTGGTGACTTTGCCGGCCCAGACAGAAGTGTCAAGTTAAACCAGTATTAAGATGTTTTTTGTGTTCATCTTTATCCTGAGTTAAAACTTTTGTATCCTGGTGGGAAAGTCTCTTCCAGTATTACAAGTTCTCCATCCCAAATTCTATATAAAAAATGGATGAAGCCACCAGGTCAGAGACCTGAGGCAATAAAGGAAATGATTTAAAATTCAAAACAACTTGGTAGGAACTGGGTCCAAAACCTCATAATGCATGAACCTCTCTAGTGCTTAAGTTAATGAATTCTGTTTTCTGTTTAAAGAGCAATAAAAGTCTGGATAAAGAAGCTGGAGGTGAGGTGGTGGAATAGTTCACATGCTGACACTTCTTCATCTTAATTTCTTATTGTAAGTTCTTATTTCTTACTTTTCACAGCATGTTAGAAAGTTCCACTTTCTAGTTTACTTGGGTAACAACAAACCCCCCAATCTGCAAAAAGAAAGAAGAACAACAAATTGAAGTACTTCACTTTTAATTGATAGGTCAGCCCAACTCAGCATCAGTTTCTGGCAGCAGTTTGAGCTGCTAGCATGCCATTTTATCTGAACTGGTGGATCACCCTTCTTACGTTTTGGTTTTGGGATAATTTCAACAAATGAGATATGAAAGGTTAAACCCAGAGCTTGTGCTGATACATGTTTTTGTTATCATTGGAGTAAGCATGCAGGCTAGATGTTTCCCCATTTTTCCAGTGTTTTTGCCACTCTAGTGACAAAAATCTAGTGAGAAATCCAACAATGTGTAGTAAGTTTTTTAAGCTATTAAAATGCAAGTCTCCAGGACCCCAAACAGAACATTTGGCTTGAATAAAGGTGTTGTACTCTATGTGTTGCTCTATAGGGAGTTCAGTGAGTTTAATAAGACTTGAGCTATGAAAGGGGTGGGTCTAATCTCGCAACATTCACATACAACACACCGGCCAATCGAGACCCACGGCATCGGCCAAGTGGCCTGCGTTGCATTGGCCAAGTCTTCTCTCTGTTGCCCTGCAGGCTGAGCTTTGCCAGAGCACTGCACTGACTTGCACAGCACCCTCAGCAGGACTCAATAAAGCCCTGTGCCTCTTGTGTCATCCCTACCAGCTGTACACAAGGCCGGGAGTGTAGTGCTTTGTTTGTGTGCCGAAGGAGGCCTGTTTCATCTCCAGTGCCCATGTCACAGCCGTCCCGTTTGGGTAAACCTAAAAACATCCAGCTGTGTGAGCATGGAAACCAAGGAGACTTTCTGAGGATGAAACCGCAGCAGCTTGCAGCTTGTTTTTATCAAACAGTTTGCCCCACTGCAACAATCGCCCCACGTCAACCTCACTCTGCAGTGTGCAGACTGAGCAGCAGATGGCAGTTCTTGCTCAAGAAGATGACTGAGAAAAAAAAAAGTATGAGTCTGTCTGCATGAAATGACTGACAGATTAAGGGGAAGCTGTTTTTCATATGAATGCCACTTGAGGAAAGTAATTAGAACTGAACTGAAAATGACATGCTATATTCAAAGCAATATAGACATGACTGAGAGCTCAACAACACCTACAAAGGAAGATGTGGTCAGGCAATTATCTGCAACACCACAACGATTAATCACAGCACGGCCTGTCAATGTCAAAATGGTCTAAAAAAAAAAAAATCACTCAAATGCTATTGATCATGCCCACT
Source organism: Zenarchopterus dispar (assembly GCA_028564865.1). Lineage (NCBI taxonomy): Eukaryota > Metazoa > Chordata > Actinopteri > Beloniformes > Zenarchopteridae > Zenarchopterus > Zenarchopterus dispar. The sequence goes on along the minus strand of JAOWBL010000021.1, from coordinate 5,194,141 downwards.
TTGGGTTTTGCTTTGCACTCACACTTTATCAGATGGAGCTAATTGGGAACATATTCAGTCTGAGGTCCTGAGAGATGTGCCTGTCAGGAGTCACATTCCTGCTCCGATTCTCTGATAGCAAGTAGCGCCTGCAGTCTGGATGGAAGACAGGCAGTGGGAGTAGATTTTAGGAGGGGGTGGGTTGGTATGGCAGCACATTCAGATCTGGAAAGGTGAGTAATAAGCTTGCATCCTGAAATTCTCACCGGGCATGTCGCTCTGACTGGATTAAATATGTGCTGAGGATTTATTGGGCAAAAAAACCTTCTGGGGCCTCAGAAAAACTTCACAAAATGTCCAACTGAGAATTTTTTTGTTTTCATTTTTTTAAATACATATTTTCAGGTGTCATCCTTTCAAATTTTACTCTTAGTCCTCCCTTCTTCCTTCCCATGTGTATAAATGTGTGACATGACAGATTCTGGGATTGTTATGATGTTTACTACTTTGGCCTGAAAGCCTTATGTCAAGAAGGAAGGCTGAGGGAATAAATAAATCACAGCAATGGAAGGAATATTCAGATCAGTTCACATAAAAAAAGCTAAATGTATCAAAAGTAAAGTGTCCCCAGAAGAAACTGATAAACATTTTTTTTTTTTAATCATGACATTTTCATGATCTCCTCTTAAAGACACCCTTTAATTTATTATCTGTTACTATAACATAGTGGAGTGGAAATGTAGGAAATCCATAATAAAAGTAAAAGCACTCCTAGTTTGTAAGCAAAGGAAAATCTAAAGACAAGTGGGCAATTTCTTGTCCATCCATCCATTTTCTAGACCTGCGTCACCATGGTTAAGGTTCATGTTAGAAGAGTGTGATGTGAGGGTGAAGGTTGGGGGAGGCTGGAGTCTATCTGAGCAGTCCACAGATGAGGGGCAGCGTGTACCCTGGACAGGTTGCTAGTCCCTCAGAGGGCTACACAGAGACAAAAAACATGCACACTCACTCCTACAGACAATTTAGAATCACCAATTAATCTTACATGCATATTTTTTGGACTGCAGAATGAAGCCTGAATACCTGGAGAATCTGCAAACAGTGCACAGACAGACCCCAACTGGTATTTGAACCAGGAATGTTCTTGCTGGGAGGCGACAGTGCTAATCACCTCACCATCACCATGTAGCCCCTAATTTTGAGCCACGATAGCAAACATGGCACTGGTCTGTGTAGCTGGCTAGGCTTACCGTTAGAGCTATAGCTTCTGCAGTACCAAAAAACAAACAAAACAAACAAACAAACAAAAAAATATATATATACACACACACGCACACACACACACACATATATATATATATATACACAGACACACACATATATACATACATATCTTTCTTTTCAGAAAAAAGTATGTTCAACTGATAGTTCTAACTCAAAGAAGGCAACAGGGAATTTATAAGGTGTCAAAATGTTCTTCTGAGCACAGCATTAACTCAGCGTGCCCTTTTAATTCCTTCATCGCTGAAACATCTTGTCGCAGTTTTCCATTTTCTCTTGTTTTTTTTTGTAAATCTTTTCAGTAATGTATCAACATTTGGGAATCTTTGACACATATTTGTGTCAAAAATGCACATACAAATATTCCTTATGTCTTTTCCAGTCTTCATCATTTTAAGTTACATCTTTGTATAGACTTAAAAAATCCCACAGTTTGTCATAGTTAAAAATCTGCTAGACCTTCCATACTTGGATAGTAAATCTGCTTTTAGGAAATCTACCATGTTTTTACATAAGTCTCTTAAGCTATAAGTCATTTTCCCTCTAAAACGATCCCCATATGTTTAGCAGTGTTCCAGGCCTCTGATGAACCAACAACACACAGCACAAGAGGCTCTGGGAAGTGGATGGACAAGCAGCAATATCGTAGAATAATAAATGTTGCTGCATGTTGAGACCACATAATATGCATTAGAAACTAGTCACAGGAATTATGTGCTTTATAACTCCAAAACCGCTGACTTGTGTTTCCATGGATGAATGGTCGAGAAAATGAAGCAGCACGACACATGAAAACACTCTCGAGGGCACTGCAGGAGCGCGAGTGAGTGGATATGGTCTCACGGGTCAGAGGTGAACTTTTGTCTCTGCTGCAAGCTGAGAAAAAGGGTCGTTAGAAAGAGTAAACCTGTCGAGCAAAGTAGAAAAATTAGTTTCATAACTGAAACTTTGGGATTTATTCCCTTTTACATATGAATGCTAAGGTTAATCTCACAGTTATTAATATTTTAGTGACTGATAGTTGTGATTTCTTCTCGGTCGGCCAAGTGTCCACATTTTCTCATTAAAACAAAGTGCAAACTTTCATGATATCGTCCTTCCAGAGCCATTATTCCTGTGACAGTAAATGACCTCTTGCACTGCACATCTTGGTGACCCAATAAATTCAAACTTGGACTATTCAGATGAGCATAAAAGGGACCTCCTGGTATAAATCTAAATCTGACACATACCTCTTTTTCATCAAGCATCAGTGAAAAGTAATACCATTACCAGGAAGCAGACCGTGACAGTATAGTTCTCTTTCAAGCGATTGGCGATGGAAACTCTAATTAAGGTGGTAGGAAAAAGGTGGCTACCTAGCACTTTTAAAAAATCAGTGCAGATGTGCAGGTAAGTAACCATGCGGCAAATCCTGGCAACACAGTGCCTGCCTCAGTGCAATTTCCGTCTCTAATTGGACTTCCCACGCAATGCCTGCTTCCAATCACTGCAGAGAGGCACGCTGGTAGGATGGCGGACCCGAGTCGGACGAACCGGGAAGAACTCGAGGACAGAAAACTGAGCCGGCAGGACTTTAAATTACTCATTTTCAGGCAGCTTTTGTCAGCAGCGACACAATTAAAAATATTTCACTAAACGCATTATTTCACAATAGAAGAAAAAGACGAGAAGTGTTGAACACAATGTTAACTGTATGTACGAACTATGCGCAGGTGTCTGGAGGCATATTTTTTATATCATATCTGGTCAAGACCAAATTTGTCTGACCTCACATTTTATGGAAACAGCTTCAATAAGAACACACTTTTATGTAATTATTTCATTAATCATTCACTAATTTTATGATTTCTCCTACTCTTTTGATCATTATTTGATAGTTTGAACTTTTTCAAGGTAACAATAACTTTAAAATTAGACAATTAATAGCAAGTGTTGGATCTATATTACAGATAGCTGAATATTTAAGGATTGTATTTTCTGAAAGGGACTACTTAATGCGTTTAATCCTCTTGCAAGCCACCTTGCCATCTATGATAAAAAAAAATTCAAAAAAGACCAAAAAGAAAAAAAAATTGTTGTGGTTTCAAGCTCCACATGACACCCGTGACCCTGAATATGAAGAAACAGGTACAGATGATGGATGGATAAATAGTTGTGTTGTGTTTGTGTTTAAGTTGATTAGGATTTTGTTATATAACATGTAGTTTTAATAGAACGCACAGGTTCAAAATAAACGAAAAGGCAAATAGTTTTCCTTGTTTTGGAGCAAAATCATCAGGTAGCATAGGAAAGGAAATACCCAAAGAAAAAAAATATCTGATTTACTTGCATAATATACTACTTTTTAATGCTCCATTTCACCTATGAAAATGAGTCAAATGTAAAAGATAAGTAAATAGATTAAAATAATACACTTTCCTAAATATCTGGAATACCTCTTAGTGATAGTATCCATCACAATAAATCATATTTGAGCCGCATTCATTTTGTACACCTGATGTTCTACATCTAACTTTCTCACCTAAACTCTGGCAGTAGCATCTTTATTTGAGAAATCCTGTCTTCTTTTGGATTTCTGCTCTTCAAGAGCTTAGCTCACCTGGAACCAATCTGTACAGTAACACAATCAAAGTATCCTAACATGAAAGCTCAGTTCCTCCCTTTGATAGTCCATTTCTCGCCACACTTGTTCCTTTCTTTTCTCGGTGGTTAGGCTAACAGCCATGTCTGGAAAAAATTCTGCTTATAGTAGAGACTCAGTCACTAAGGATTATGCAAATGTCCTTGAATGTTCACTGGTGCGCTGCTTTTTGCCTCTGCAGCCAAGAGAATGGTCCCTTTGTCTGAAAATAAGTGAGCGTAATGAAAAGGACTAAAAATGTTGCTTGCTGAGAAACTGTAAACACTTTCGTGAGGCGCATCACAAACCTGTTGTTGGACCAAGAAAACAAAAAAACATTATAAATGATATATGAGCCGTTGAAGACGAGCAGACTAGAATAAAAGCCTTTAATGTCACTGCACAAGTACAAGTAAAGGTCGTCTGTGAAAATTGGCAGCGGGTTGTCTCTTTTTCTTCATCACTGGCTTGCACTTTTCCATCCAGAGAAGTTTATTGCACCTTCAAGTAGGGTTGATACTTACAGTTTGCATGCTGCCTGCTCATCATCCATCCCTCTCAGCGTCAGAGTATGTCCAGGTTTGCAGCGTGATTAAACTCTAATAGCTGCATTTTAAGAAGTCTTGGGGGATTTAACTCCTGAGTCAACATGCCAGACCCCATTTCCTCCTCACTTGCAGCTGCCTCTCAACACCTTAGCAGCTCCAGCCATTGTGGATCTACACATGTGACTTGTGTAGATTGAGAAAACCCTGCCAGTGACCCTGCATAATGCCTTAGATATACATGGGGGAACTGTGGAAATGGATGTCTTCTTCCTGTCAATTATTAAGTCAATGCCAGTGGGAAGTTTTTGCTTGTGTTTTCCGGACAAAAATGATAAAAGCAAAAATAGATTGATTTTCTTTGGCTGTATTCTTTTTTTTTTAAAATTTAATCATTTGAGGACACCCCTCAGTCGAAGCTGAATGTCAAACTTCATCTTGTGACTAGTGATTAAGTGAATTTTGAATAGTGGTGGATTATTATACTCGCATTGAAACCGTCCTCTTTCCATCTTTTTTTTTTTTAAGACAATGTGATGTTTGTTACCATAATTTAATTGTATCTAACTGATTTCATAATTTTCTTTATCAATTACGTACTCCATGGGCCACTGGCAGCAACAGAGGCCCACCGCTTGATCAATCCACCTCTGTGATTAACAATTGGAGAAGGCCAATTCTTATGAAATTCTCCATCGAGATTATGAACTGAAGAAACTGCTAAATTGAAATTAAATTCCTAAATTGCTTAAATTGAATTAATCTTAACCAAAAAAAGAAAAAAGAAAAGAGAGAGGCTTTGCTGTTTGCAGTATATAGCGGCCTACAGACAAGAGGCCGAAACAACAACATAGTTGTGTATTTTGAGTGATGCAACCATTCTCTTAACCTTATAGACATGTTTTGCTAAAAGGAGAATTAACAGAGCTCTGCTTGGACCTCCCAGGTTTTCTAGAGTAGCCACAAAACATTTTTTCCTTTGACGATAAGATGAAGAAATATTACTAGGACATTAGGAATAAGGATATAAGTGTGTTACTTTTTAAAAACTCATTGTAGGTGCCTAACATTTTATAAATTTGGAAGTTTAACACTCAATCCAGACAGCTCCAGCCACCAACAACCTTGGACAGGATGACGTGGGTGTAGACAAATCCCATATAAATGGATGGACTTTATTTGTGAAGCAGACGTAACCATAACAAACTCAATGTTAAAATATTAGGTAGGTTTCTGGTTAGTTTAACAGTATTCTCTGCTTTTACACATTAAAGCGCTTGAGATCTGCTGCAAATGGAAAACGAAACCTAATTTATTTGCTTTAGCGCAGTAAGGAGAGAGAGAGTGTCTGTTTGTTAGGCATCGAGGTCAACTGGAATGACAAAGAAAGGCCTTGTTGATTTTTCAGCGTATGAGATGAAAAACAATGCATTTTCACATTAACAATTGCAAAAATGTAAAAGATAGCATTGCTGTGGAACTGAATGGCATCTTCGGTAGTTCTGACCGTGAAAAAGTCCTTAAGTCTATTTTAAGTGACAATCTGTTCAGCTTGGGTGAGAAGGGTAGAAAAGTCAGAGCAAAACAAAAACTCTCAAATTTCAAATAATAGCATAAGAGATGCGAGAACAACAGATGACGATAACCCTGCTGTCAGCAATAATGCTCCCCTCGACGCATTTGCTCTTGAAATTTTTTCTCTGATTACTTAAAAGCCAGATGTAAGTGGTGAAAAAAGTGTGAAAAAAGCTCCAAAGTTTCAGTATATTAAAATTTAACATGGTGCTCTTTTTCTCCTTTCATTGTAAAACTTTGCACAACAAAACTAGAACACTATAAAGGTTTGTGCTCATCCACATGTAGCAGCGTTAACACTTTGGTCTCAAAATCATGCGACGGCATCTTATTTGTAGGCTATTATGTTGTGTATGAGGTCATCCATATCACTTCACTGTAACTGCTATCATGAATATTAAAATGTAAAAGCCCTAACCATGTGTATTTTCTAGCTCTTACCATGTATTTTTTATTTTTAAATCTAACCATGTGAATAAATTCTAACCATAGCCATTCACATTTGATAGTATAAAAGGATAAAACTGAGAATCATCAGAGGGAGCAAGATGTAAAGTTAAAAGGACTAGGGAAAAGGTTATTTGTGCAGAAGTCTATAGACTGAAGCTATCATCCACTCCTCCTTCTTATAAGTGAGGAAATTAAATGTTAAATATGTGTTAATGACATCAGCTTATGATGTAACACAGGTAAATGCCATCAACTTCGGTTTAAATGTCATCACTTAGTGACACCTATAAAGACAACGTAGCCAACCAGCAACTTACAAACTGTGTCTCTTTTAATAAAATGAAGTGAGTGAGGAAAATATATAGTCAAATTATTGGTTTTTTTTTTTGTTTTTTTTTTAGCTTTCTATGTGAAATTGAAGATTTTGTGCAGCTGATCAACACACAATTCTGTACTGTAGGACTGCTTTCTTCCTGCACATTTAAAGTATTCACAAAATAGTTTCAGTGCCTTTATGTCATGTCCAGTTTTCCTTTGAATGTGGTTAACATTTTTGCACCAGATAAAAATGGCCATATTTTTTCATTTTCACATTTTCCACTAACAAAATTCAGCATGAATAGTAAATGTAATTAAGCTATGAGCATTTGCATGGTTAAGTTGGCAGATACCCCAGTATAGCCGTGTCAGTCGTCCTTTTACTCTTCAATACAAAGAATTAGTCTGGTTCCTCCTGATTCGACTTTGTACCAAAGAATGAGGCCCAGTGCCTGCCCGCTGCGAATGGTTTGGTACCTTATGAATGTGCGAGACATCAGAGCCATTTCATGAGAGAAAATGTTCACAAAGTGAATGAGTATGGCTGGCCGGGCTAGCCCTAGTTCATGACAATCATGAAAACACAATTAGAAGGCCAAGCCGAGCCAATGTTATTTATAAAGCTGTAAAAATGGTAACCACTGACCAAAGTGATGCACACAGGAATAAAACTACATTGGAAGAAGAGAAATGTTTAAAACAGTGCAGGACGCAAATAAAAGCATGAGTAAAAGTATAATACAGAAATAATAAAAGTGCGGTTAGATTGCTAAATGAATTGCAAGTAACAACAATCCATAAAGTGTTAGTAAGTGCAAGGACAGCCAGCAGTAAAACAACACTTGGCAATATTGTCTTGAATGAATGCACATTAGCACAAGGAAAAAAAAGATAAAAGATGCAGAAGCAATAATAAAACATAATCGTCGGTGGATGCAAGCCCCTAGCTTTCCACCCTCAGTTTTATTAATACAGTCACCTATCAAAACTGCCCAATTTGCACAGAAACATTAATTTGACTTCACATTATTTTCATTTCCTTCATTTTTTTCCTGCTTCCACGCACTCATGAGTGTAATGTTATCATTACATTGCACAGGACTTTCTGCCACTTTAGTTCAGACGCAAGTGAAAACGCTGGCATGATGATTATTCCCTAAATTTAACGCTATGTGGCATGCTTTTGGATAAACGGGGATGGGGAAAATGCCATCAGCGTTTGATCTAGGATTCATGGTGGTGCTTTCCCGAGCTGAAACCGAGGACTGAGACGTCTGTCACAGTGCTAACATTTTAGACATCTTGTGTTGAAACTTCCCACGAACAACAACAACAGCACCCGTTATCCACCATCCAGTGGCCTGGTTTAGACAATGTATGCTTCTCCTCCATGTGACTTTAATTGAATGATTAGAGGTAATTTAATAAGCTATCGAAGGGCAGTGCGCGTGAGTTTGAGGCGTAAAGCAAAAGAGCACTGGTTGAGTGGTCCCTTTGTCCATGACCCTCCATCAGCTACCTTTCAGCCGAAATCACGCGGACTGATCGGCCTCTAGCCAGCACCTCCATGTGGACCCTTGCACTCTAATTTTCTTGGCCACCAATTTCAAGAACCACACGGTTTGCAGGTTGAGATCTTGGGCTTATGTCTTGTGTTTGCCATGTGAGTCGCTATCTTTAGACAGAGGTCAACCTCATAAAACATCCCAGTTATTATTGTCTCAGTACAGAACTTCTACAAATCCATTTACATCAAGTTTTAGGAGAACTTATTATCAGCTAGAGCATCACGACAACCACATGAAATTTTACAAGTGTAAGAGGAAAGATTTTAAAAATATCAGTAACATAAGATTGTGAAATCTGTCTGAATTGTGACACAGCTTATCCCCGAGTGAAATATTATCCGTGCATATGGACTCATTATCCCCACGTTCACAGAGCTGTTTACTGTCAATCTGCACCACCTCATGCAAATGTGCCTGGAAATGGCTGGCATAATAATAAAGAAAATAAAAAATGTCACATTCCAAAGCTTTTCTATGAGGCAGAGCAATAGTTCCATAAATTATCTCAAGTCTGCTAATGCTCATAGTAAATCAAAGTCTCCAGAAGGTCTGAAGTCTGTAAAAAATAGCTCATTATAAAAATAAAGGGTCACGAGCCCTGAATTGAATTTAAAAAAATAAAATAAAATAGAGTCAAGGCTGATTATTAAGATTTTTTTCTCTCTTTAAAAAAAAAAAAAAATGTCATTTTAAATCCATGACTTTAGAAATGTCAGAAAAAGATCACCACCTTTGAGGAGCTGACTCATGGAAGCTCCCCTGGCGAACATGTCTTAAAAATATGCTTTTAATCCAACATGTGTCTTTAATACTTGATCAGCTTACATGCCAACTGTCATATTGTTAAAGATAAACTGCTCCCCCTCTGTGGTGCCAAGGAGGCCCACAGATTTACAGTAATACCCTCTACCGAGCAGGGGCTTGCAAGACAACCAGCATTCCCGTTCTGTAAAACTTTTAAAGGTTTGTTGCTGTAATTGTTACAGACTCCTGGATGCAGTCATGACTACTGGAGCCTACTCAGATCACATCTGAACCCACAAATCATAATTACATCAGCCTCACACGCAGTGCTTTTGTGTGACTTAATCAACACCGTCTTTCTTTAATACTACATTAAGTAATACACTACTGCAAATTGCGGAATTTCTTCATGTTGTAATATATCTGTCACTTGTGAACAAGTATGTCCAAAAATGCATCATAATGTTTTACAAAATATTATGGAAAAATACCCTATGGTGTATTAAAATAAACTACAATAATAATAATAATCAGAGAAAAATCTGACATAACAAACTACAACATAAAATAGTAATTAGTAATTAGTGTTTTATTATTTTATTAGTTCAAATATATATAAATATATATTTATATTTTTACTCTTTTAAAGATAAGTTTACTCTCAGTTTTGAACAACTACACCAATGCATACTACTGAATTATGCTAAAACTGAGCGATGGTTCTAAGTTATCAAAATGGTAAATGTGTATCACTATTAACCCATTGATGCCTGATATACAAGATAACACAACAAAATCATATATTTTTTTTATTTATAATGTTTATATTATGTTGAAATGTAAAACACAATTCTATCTTTAACAGCTTTCTAATGAATGAATTTTTGTACCTCTATGAGTACATTATGTAGTTTAATTTATTTTTCTATTTATTGTATCTATTCTTTTAGGATTTCTGGAATTGTATCAATCAACTTTTTTATTATTGTTTTAATTGTTGGGGTGGTGAAAGGTATGCATCAAATACGTGACATCAGGAATCTGAACTGATGTGACCCAACACAGTACATGCAATTTAATATATAGCTGAAATCGCAATGTGGCCACTACTCCATGCAAATATAACCCTTATATATACATCTGTTTGTTTGCCTTGTTTATCCATTAATTCGATGACTGAATGAAAATAGGTATGAGATTACAGCAAGATTTAGCTGCATACAAAATCAGAAGGTAGTTCAGTATAAAATATATTCACTAAATGTGCTGTGATGAGATTTGCTGCAACAAGCTCACTTCCACTATCTCTTCTCTTGAGTGGATACGTTTCTCTCTCATCGCTCTCTCCTCAAAGACAACCATCTCACTGTGGTTCGAGATCCACCTCGAATGCTTTTATGGTTAACAAAATTAGCAGAGTGACCTTGAAGCATGCATTTAAAATGTTGTTTCACATTGTAGGCTGTATAACGAGAATCATCAAACATACTCACAGACTTCTGAAGAGTGGTGTTGAAGCACAATTCTGGGACTTGTTGACGCCATCTTGGCAGGCGATAACTCTGCCAAACTGAAAACAGTCAGTGAATGGGTGAGGTGAATAAGTCCTCCTTACCTCAGTTACTACAAGCAAGATATTTTATTATATTTTATTATATTCATGATAACCTGTGATTCTATTCCACATTACCTTTCATTTTTTACATCCAGGGCTACATTGCTTCTGATGGACTAAAGCAACGTTTGAAATGAAACCTGCTGGAGCTATTGTTGACCTCCGCCAGATCAAGTGCCAGACCACCGCCACTTGATGCAGTCCAGCTAGCCAACAAGACTAGTCCAGGGCCAAAGGTGGTTTAGGTGTACCAATCAGCAGCTTGCAAGATGGTTTCTCAGCTACTTGGATGGCCGTGGCTAGTCTAGTGTAGTCAGAAAATGTAAGCCAAACCTTAAATACTAAAATTCAAAAGTCACCTGTAACATCAATAACATAATTCAAGCTACTGATTTTTGTTGAGAAAAATAAGCATGTAAACATGCTCAGGTGTGCGACATTAACGCAGCCCAGAGACCATCAGTCCAGCTGCTACTGGGAGACACTGGCTCTGCCGATACCGACACTGTGGGCATGCCAAGATACTGTGACGCCAACTTCACCAGCCTGAGGGACCCTACTTCATTTATTTTCTTAAAGAAAAAGAAAAAAATAAAGAAGGTGAATTGAGCCAGGTTCATTATTTTTTTTAGCACTTTTTTTGTGAGTTTGAATGATCCCACATCAAACATAATTTTGCTAATTTTATATTTACTTTCGATTTCTACCGCAGCCTTGTGATCCCAGCGGGTCCCAGTCCAAAAGCAAATTATTCTGAGTACAATAATTTGCGGAACAATGACATTCAGCACATTTTTTCAAGACATCCTCGTTATGTTGCTCAAATTCTACATGATCAGAAAAAATCTTAACCATCAGTTATCAATAACTGATTAACAATGCCCATCCCTACCTTTTAGTACAATTAACCGGACAAGAAAACCGCTTCTCTTTAAAATATGCATGCCTATGCCCTGTTATGGGCCCTTTAGTCAAATCTCAGAAGACAAGTTCACCCTAAGTGCTCAAGTGATGACAGACAGCTTTTGACTCCACAGACTGCAACGCAGCTGTTACTCATAAGACCATCCCTCTAATTATGGGCAAATTTGTGGTTTAATATAATTTCAACTGATGAGGCACATGAAAATTCACCCTTTCCCCTCTTATGGTGATAATGGATGTGAAATAGTTGGTTTTTGTACCAGGCTGTAAGTATGTGTTTGTTTCTGTAATAAAAATAAAAACATGGAGGTCAATGGAAATTGACTGATTGGCAGGAAATTAGTTAGAAGCATTGGTAGGTTGAGACTATTTTTATAAATTTAGCCTACACCTTTTTTTAACCCAACATGATCAATCTCGCCATAGTGCAACACATTACCTCTGTGATTAAGTTGTTAAACAGTCCAACAGAAAAGGTCAAGTTTTGCAGCAGAAGTAATCATATTTGCAGCCTGGTTGAAAAAACTGTTTGGGTCTACAAAACTGTACTTTACATCTATAACAGCTACAGAAGGAGTTTTTTTTTTTTTAATTTTGTACCACTTCAGACAATATTGTATAAAGCTGTAAATTTATGTGTATTTATTGGTGTAATCTTTTGATTGGCAGCTGGCATATCCAGTACTTAGCTGTCAACACTTTTGCAACTGTACTGACTTCTGAGTATAGCTTTGAAGCTGTGAGTAAAGAGCTAACAGAGCATTGTCATTCATAATTTAAAGAGAACCCATTTTGTTGTTATCCTAATTTTACTAACTAACTGTTTACTGCGACTGGAGTTGGGTTTGCCTGAAAGGGCCCGAGGATGAAGCTTAGCTATGCAGGAGACAGCTTGTGCTGACTGAACGTCAGGCAAACGCCACCAAAACAATATTTGAAATGGGAGCTCCGGTTGCAAATATCTGCTGGTAGCTCCGCAGCTCCTCTGGAGTGGATTAGTTGAAGCAGTTGGGAGCTCCAATGAATCATTTTAGGACTTTTCCAAGAGAACTTTGCTGAAGAAACAGTCAATTAGCACCACCATGCTGGTAGGATCTAACCCCATGGACATCATGTTAAGTGCTGCAGGGCACAGTGGAGTTCTGCTAGTTCTGGTTTTAGCTTTGGCAGCACTTGTTTTGGATATTTGGACAAAATACAGTGAAATAAATATAAATAATCATCAACCATTTTGATTTAATCCCTCATTGGAGGGGTTGTCACGGTGGACTGTAGTCTGTATGTTAATTTGGCCCAATTTTATGCTGGATGCCAGAGTACCTGGAGTACCCAGAGGAAACCCACACAAGCATGGGAGAACATGGAAACACCACACAAAAAGACTTCTGCAGACCTGGGAATTTAACCAGGAACCTTCTTGCTGTGAGGCAACAGTGCCAGCCACTAATTAAAGTAATATGAATTATCATTCAGAGGTTAACAAAGGCTAAATCAGCCAACTTAAGCTGGTTGACTGAATAAAATAAGACTGCCATGTTACAACCACCCAGACCTGCTCATTTCACCTATTTACAACATGGTGCCAAAAAGAAAAAGAAATAAAGACAAAAAGAAAAAGAGACTTCAGAAAACCTATGGATGACATCACAGGGGGTTTATCCAGTACTTTTTATACAATATATGGTTCGGAAAAATGACAAAGAGGCTGTATGAACTGTTTTTCTGTCATTTCGTAGACGTGTCATACAATCTTTTATAGTAATTATGAATCACAAAATACAAAGCACATTAGTATTTTGATACAAGATGTTAAGCCACTGTTTTAAAAATAATATCCCTCAAATACAAATGACAAAATACCGTTTTGTATTTGGGGTACAAATTTTACATACACGTGTCATCAATATTGGTCACTCCTTCTCATGGATGTTTGTTCTAAGCATTATTATTAAAACTCAATATTTCAGGAATGGCATGCATACAAGAAACTAAATACATACTGGAAACAAACAGACAAAAACAAACAAACAAAAAAAAAAGCTTGTCACTGTTACCTATCTGCAATAACCCATTTTGGCAACAGTAAACAAATGGGCTGTAAATGATATGATTCTACAAGAAAAAGCAATAAACAAATCAACACAATCAATCAGTCAATACTTTGCAAACTTATGTCTTTTTTTCAGCCCCAGCACAACCCGGGTTAAACTATTCTTGCTGATCTATAACTGGACGTTGAGCTTCTTCACAGACATGAGTAAATAACCAAAGCAGCGCGACAGACAAAGATGAGACATTGTTTAAGGTGGCAGCGATCGGATGTATCGGACGGTGGCTTGAGCCAGGCCGTGAACTAACATTGCTTAACATTGTGGTGGTTCTTCAGGGGTGGGTGGGACTCCAAGTCTCTGCAGCTGTTTGAAAGAAGACAAGGCAGCTGTTCAACAAGTGTCCTCTGAAATTAAGTGCAGGGAGCATGACTCTGATTAGATGCCATGTGAAAGAGCCTCTTTCTCGTCTCAACAAGAACATTCCTGACAATTAGAGTATGAGTACAGCTCTGTTTGTCTCTTGGAGGCGACCCTGTCCGTTAGGTCAGAGACTACCTGGGAGTCTGTTGAGAAGCACAACAACCATGTGATGCATCTGGATACAGCTCTCCTGCCCCAACAGCAACATTAACAAATGACAGGTTGGGAGCCATACAAAGTTAAATCCAGTTTCTAATCACAAAAGGTTTAGGATCTCAACAATTACAGTGAATATTGTTGTCATTGTTAAAGTGATGAGCAGTAAAGAAGGGAAACAATAATAAAGCCTCTTATGTTTTCTTTCCTAATGACAGACATGTTAACTGGGCCAGCATAGCTTCTAATATGATGGGAGTTGGGAGCCTTGCTCAGCTGGAGAGCTAACCGACAACATAAACAGGAATATCACTTGGGCAGGATCTTTTATGGCACAACCACAAAACCAAATCCGGATATTGCCTCCTGGGATGCTGAGCATTCCTAAACTTCATAACAAGTGAAAAAGTCAGACAGTATACGAGCGATGAAATGTCAAATCAATGGTTTGCAAACCCAAGTGGAGGCCAGGGCTTATTTATAGACCAGGAAACAATGAAAATTAAAACTTCTGGAGAGATGTAAAATCAACTCAACCTTGCAGCCTGACAGGACCAACTTTTTTTTTAAGCAACACAGAGAGCACATTTCCTATTGAACCAAATCTTGACCTTTAAGGGATGACATTCCCGTTTCTTGTTCAGACTAAAAAAAACTAAACTATAGATGGAATTAACATAAAATTTTATATGGAAACCTATACCTTACACTTTTAAGTGCAAAGTCAGAAATGGAAGCAATCTTCTTTTTTTTTTTAATGACACAAAGTAATTATTTTCACATTACAATTTCAGTTTCATCTGAAAGAATACTTGATTATTTTTAAGGAAGTATTTCTTCCTTAAAATACCTACTATAATATAAAAAAACCACACCCAAAGTAACTTTGGACTCACGTCTCAGTCACCTGACTACACTATGTCACAAACCAACAACAATGGCCAGTGATGCCATGGCCGAGACACTCAGTGAAGGAATAACAGAAGAGAAAACAAATGACTGACCAAGCAAGAGACTAAACATCTTTAAGGGGACTCACTGGGTAAAAAAAAATGGCAAAAGCCCCTTTGTACTTCTTTAACTGATAACTGTGATTATTATTATTAAGCAAGACTTTCCTCACATTAACAGATACTCACGTGCACAAACATGCACACGCAGCTGTCTCAAAAATAAAAGGAAAAGCGAGGGAAAGCAAATGCATGTTTTGATAAGATCATTGTAATACTATTATATCTTCACATAGCCAGTAATTGTTTTCTGCTGTAAAACAGTTTAAAATATCACATATTGAACCTTTACAAAAGTTTGAGACCAAAGAAGGCAGTAGTCTTCTGGATTTTTCCGTGAGATTATTAAGTTTGGCTTTTTTTTTTTTTTTTTGCTCATATGGCACAGTTTTAGCTGTATTTGTGGATTCAACAAACAATTTTAAGCAGTGTTACTGAGTCTGTGCCGTGATTTAGACAATGGACTTGTGCACAGAAATTTCACCCAATTAAAATGATTTTCACGTTTACATTTCCAAATATCCCTAAATGGTTGAACCGCTTTCACAGAACAAACCCCTCCAATCTTTATTCCTAAACAATTTAGCCTTTCAGGGATGCAGAGTTCACAAACTTTGTCATGTTACTAACCAGTATGGGATATTTGTACCTGTCCTTTTTAAAAAAAACAACAAAAAACTGTTGTCATCAAACTCAAAATAACTCATTCGGTATTTGAATGGCATTGTTTTCAATTAAATATAGAGAGTAACAATAAGTAATCTAGCACATTCAGTTTTTATTGAAATTTGACATCTATGCTTTTATTTTAAAAAAAACTGACTTGGCATTAGCGTAAAGTTTTGTTTTTTTGACCAAATAATCTGAAAACTGCTATAAAAAAAAAAAAGCCCAAGTTGTACTCAATGCAGACTGAATGCTAACAAACAAAGTTACTTTATAACACTTATCCTCTTCATAAAACTGGACAGATAGGAATGGATGCTACGCCTCCTCAACAGCAGCATCTTCTGTTGTGCAGCCTCAGACTGCTGCTGGCATGGCTGTCCAGGCCTAACTGCTACTGGAAACGATAGCGATGATAACCTACTTGTGTCTCCCCTTGAACATACAGAGACTAGTGGAGGCAGCTGGGTTGGTCACCCGGTCACCCACATTGTCCTCTCGGTCAACCTCCTTTAAAGTGAACTCTCTATTGGATTAAAGATAGCCTGAGGGGAAAGTGGGCAGAGGTAACCTGAACAGAGGGAAAAGGGGGGTCGGACAACTGTTTCAAGTGAAAGTGGAATTTCGGGCATCTGTGTTTGTTTGTAATTGGGTATGTTTGGAACAGAGTCTAACATCCTGAAGAGCCTAAGGGGTAGGGCAGAGGTTAGTCATCGTGGCCCGGTGTGCACTCTTCTCATGCTTAAAAATTGTCCACTGCCTTCTCCTTTTGCTGAGTATCATTAAATTTCAAAGGCATGAAGTTGGAGTATAAAAGTGATATCAACAACGACCTCCTGTTATCTCAAGTATTCAAATGCAGCTAGGTGTGGAGGTGTCTGTGCTATATTAATGCAGAGATAAAAGCAGCAAACACATTTATGATGACACCTCCCTCAATGAGATTTGATTTGCTGAAGCTGGCCTCTATTTTGCTTAGACATGCCAGGCATGTAGGTAACCTGTGCAAATCATGCTACCTTTGGAATATGCTAAAATCCTATACCTGCCATATGACATCAGATTCATGTGATTTTCACTCAATGTTAAATTTCAAAAAGCATTTTGAAGTAAAAACTGGAAGCAGATTTCCAGAATAATTGAAATTTCAGTGTGCTGCAGACCGACACAGGATAGCACAGAGCTACAGGAGCTGCCTCCTACGGTCCACCTCTGAAACTCCTTGGGTGAAAGGTTACTGCTGTGACAGTGCCGGCTCATCTGAGGGTCTCTCTTTACCCCAAAAGCAAAACACTGGAGGGTAGAATGCTGGGCTTGTCTGGCCACCCCAGTTCGACTCCCCAGGATCCCGGCAGGGAGGCGGAGAGCCCAGGATCAGGGTTCTCCCCCTGCACAAATACAGACGGGGTCGCGGGTCATCTGGGGAGCTCACACAAGGCTTTCATCCTATAGAAGCTCATTTCAGGGGAATGTGGCTATTTCTCCATCTAGATAGGAGTCTTCTCTGAGCCCTGTGTGGCGGCACTGAACCCTGGATTGACAGACTTGTTCACTCAGACCCGTTTGTTTTGTTTTGGGCCCGCGTCTCTGAGCACATCAGTTTGCTTGGTCCAGACACTGCTGTGGGAAGATCAGGCTGGGTCAGCACACAGATGGGATCCTGTTTCAATCCAAACACTTACTAAAACTGTATCAAACAGGCAGATAAAGGAACACTGGAATTTAAATAAAATGTATTTTTCGCTGCTACCTTGCATGGTCCTGAGTTGATAGCAGCGGATAATATACAAAGCTATACGCAATTACAAGATTATAACATACTGACATTTTTCACACAAAGCTGACTAGCAAATAAACATTTTGCATGTAAGAACTTTTGGTGGACTTCACTTCACTGTGTATTTATTTTCCTTTGCCTCCATAAACTAATGTCATATGTAATTAGGCAATTACATTGTATTGCATGCTTTGTTATTTTTTCATTAAACAAACTCTTCTGCTGCAAATATTGTGCAAACACATAGCTGCAAACGATACTCTTGATTAGTTTCAATTAAAATAATCTGAAAGGTTGCAAGCGTAACAAATCCTTCAGGTAAAATACCAAAAAAAGAAAAAAAAAAGACCGAGCAGGAAACAATTAACACAAGAACAAGGAAATGTAATAAGTGCTATTTTAGGAGTCAAAGCATTTGACTTGCATTAGGCTGGCCTTGAATGTGAGACTCTGTATGAAACTGCTCAGGTGGTGCATGTAGCAGCCAGGAACTTCTGCTAAATGTGTGTCCAACAATAGCCCAATCATGTCTCAATCATATTTGATGTCACCAAGAGGGCAATGACTGAATGCAGTACTTTCACTAGTATAGGTATAAATTGTGGTTGCTTTTGGCAATGCTTTGTCTCCAAAGCACATCTGGCTTTCTCTGTAGACATTAAGACTTACATCAAAATTACAGGAAATCAGTACAATCTCTCCACAATGCTTGTCATGTAACTGTAATAAATTTGGATGGCATTAAAAGCGATACTCATTATCTTCATTACCTCCCACGTCCTTTTGCAGCGACTGATCTCCTATAAAATAACATTGGAGATGTCCTCTGGCTGTTGTTAAATAGTGCTCACTATAAAGACATTTACCACGACCAAAGATATGTTTTTTCCTTTCTTCTTTTTCAGGATATTACTATTTTGTGTGTGTGTTTGTGTGTGTGTGTGAGGGAGGGCCAGTCAGATTTTTTATAGCATTTGCGGTGCAGGTTTACAACTGTTCAACCTCATCCTATGAAGTCTTCCATATGTCTTGCATTTGAACAATCAACAAGCTGCTTCAGTTTTGGGTTATTAGAGCAAGACATCTCCATGAATATGTAAACCCTGCAGCGTAATAAATAAACTCCACATTCAAGCTTCTAAATCCAAAACGTTGGTTCCATTGCTGTAGCCCTGTGCGCTTTAATGTTAATAATAATTTTTTTCTCCATTGTGGTTCGAATTTGGCCGCATTTGTTCAACAGGCCGTGCGTCAGCAAAGACATCTTTGATATGAAACAAGTGTCAAGTTTAGGCTTTGATTTTACTAGGTTTATGTCATTAATGAAAGAGCTATGTAAGTCAGTGTTCCCCCCAGGTTCTTGAGGGCTGCTCCCATGCATGTTTTAGATGTTTCCCTGCTCCAGGACACCTGATTCAAATGACTGGATCACCATCAGCTTGGTATCCTGGTCTGCGTGCCAGTCCGCTAATGATGGAGTCATTTGAATCAGGTGTGTTGGAGCAGGGCAACACCTCAAACACGCAGGACAGCATGCAGCAGACGGGTTCTTGCTTCAACACACCTGGCTCAAATTAGGGGATCATTGACAGACTCGTGTAGACCTTGAGAACAAGCTGACAGTTTTCCAGTCAGGTTTGTTTGAGCAGAGGAACATCTAAGACATGCATGGCAGCCACCCTCAAGGAAGGGGAACAGTGGTTTAACCAATGTAATCATGCAAGGTGGGTTTCCATTAGCGGGGATACGGGATAGTTTTCAAGGCCACAAAAGTAGCATCTCCATCAGCAGGAATGGGCCCACAGCAAGAATTTTCAGGAAAGTCTAAGGGGGAAAAACACATCTCCACTTTAGGTTAAGTGCTCCAGCGAGGCCCTGAAAAACTGATGCATGAGGGGTAGTGTTGACTCTGCACTGATTGGGTACACGGTAGGCAGGAGGTGATTTTATTTAGCCACCTCAGTGTAACCTTAAAGCACAAGTCATAGCTTCTAAATTATTGTATTGAGTGTATGTAAATCAAAGTATTCAAACATCAAACAGAAACACAGCAACACTCTCAGCTCCTTTGATGTTGATCCCATCATTCAAGTTTATTTTTCATCAGTTACTTTCTTCTTCTTTTATTGATGGTTAGCAAGCAGTGAAAGGATTAGTCCTCTACTGCCACCAAGGGATAATAAGTGGTAGTTAAATTATTGGATCCCACCGGGTCCAACACAGTAACCCCGCTCACAGCTAAGCGCTGGAAGCATCCTTGATGTCACTGTGTGTCGCAGTTGCAACTTTTGTCAAAAGTTGGGGAATTTTCATCTTTTCACCTCAAGTGTCAGCCAGCTAATTTGCTGATACGCAATTAGTGCTAGCCACTGAAATCATATATGGGGGCAGAATCGTTTCAAGGCATTTTTGGGATTTCAAAGATTTTGAAAATTGGAGAACCATGTGGGAAGAAATTTTCTTGCTTGGTTGTGGTGTGATGTAGGCACATCAGAACTACCCTTCACCCCCCCTTTGGTTGTTGCTGTGATGCTGGTATAACACCTATACATGCTTGAAATTGGAGTTGATACGTTATTGTTCATTTGACTATTAAATGTTTCTTGTATGTCATTTTAGCTTTTATTTCAATCTTTTATTAAAACGGCTCCATTGACCCAGAGCTGCATGACATCGGAGAGACGTGTCACATAATTCAAGAGGTCTTCATACAAGTGACAACAATGATATGAGTTAAACATTCAAAAATATATCAGAGAGATATTAAGAGAAGCTCAAAAACAGAAAACGAGCTGATAAATGACAGAGAACATGTCTGAGCAGAAAGTAATTTGTACAATTAGGAAAACACCTTTCGTGACTGCACCACAAGTCAGGGGTGCTCAGCAAAATGCAGATGCGCATGTTTCTCATCAACGATCAAAACAAGACACCATGACCAGAACCTCAGACATGCATGGTGGGCTCACCAGGCATCCTTTCTTGCCTTTCTGTTGTGAGACTGAAAGACAAGGTTGGAAGAGTTTAGTGAAGCAACAGGAGTATTGAATCAAAACTCAAGGACGACAATCCCAAACAAATGACCAGATAAAGTGAGGAGTTTGATGGGCTAACTCAACCACCTGATCTCAATCTGCCAAAGCAGCATTCGGCCTGTAAAAAAATAGGAAAAAGGGCAGAGAGACCTCCCAGCATGCTAAGTGATGTTGAAGCGGTTTTATTTTCCACACCTACCTTCTCACATGGATGAATGTTGTGTCTCTGCATCTAAAGATTTTTCTCTCTACATTTAAATTCCATGTTTAGTTCAACATATTAAACCTGAGACAATGTGTTAGTAGAGTTTGTACTGTACATTTGTTTTTAGTGACGGCAATAAGCATTTATGTGCACAAAAATGATTATTAAATAATCTAGATGTTATTCCTCTGTGAACTCTTTTGTCTTTTAAGTGCCAGCAAACAGAGAAAAATACTTTGGTAAAAATCTTAAAATTAGATGTTTTACCTTAAAGACAACCCCAAGCCCTTAAATATTGATTTAGCTAGTCTTAACCATATGATGAATAAAAATAAACATTTAAAACATTGAACCTACATAAAGGAACAAGAATTGGTATTTAAGTACACAAATTGGATGTTTCTCCAAAAAATGATAAATAAGCAATAGCAACTTTTGTTTTCTGCTTGGTATTTTCTTAGAGATTTGTGCTAATAAATTTTACCAGTACAAGGACAATATTTTAGATCAAATAAAGATGTTCAGCATTCTGTCTCAACAAACTGGTAAAATAAGGCATTTTGTGTCTAAATCAGCAGTCCTTTAAATAGTTCTGTATTTGAGCTGTAAATGATGAATGTTCATTTATCATTTTAACACACAGGAAGCAGCTTTGTTTAAATTCGCAAACAACAACATGCACAGAGCTTTCAAATTACATTACTGTTTAAAAAAAATGACAAAAATCAACAAAAGTTATAATCTAACGTTGCAATGCACTATTGCAGCATTTTATCATTCATTAATATGTTTATTTATGTATTTACTTTTGGTCTCAGCTCATCATGTGAAACATATGGGGGTGGGGGGGTTGGAACTAATCTTATCATTTTGCTGTTTATTTTTCTACCCAGTTTTTAGGGTGAGTTCAAAAGTAGAATGCTGTATATAAAGAGAGCTGAACGATTTCACTTTCAAATGAACAAAATAATTCCCCTCCCTTTTTAACACATCAACAGCTCATAAGATTGCCTAAATATTTTAGATCTACAAAGAAATTTCTCTTAAATTATAAAAGTTTTTCCTTGTGCCGATTAGGAACATCTTCTGTGTTTGTGTCCTGCAAGGACGGCTTCAGCGGTGATACTTGGAGGTTTGCCCCCGTGTGCCTCCTCTCATGGGTTAACTATCCAGATATAGCGCTGAGAGATGAAGGCAGTACAGCATCCCCTCTGTCTGCTCCTACTTGGTCCTGTTTATTGAATTATACATCAGTACAACCGCTGCGTCTTTTTTTTTCTCCCCTCATCTCTGCTTAATTTGATCAGAGAATCTGCTGATGCAGTGTGTGCCCAGCTCATGTGAAACCAATTTAGAACTACTCATAAAAATCTGGTGTCCCCTTTGCTCTCAAGCACACATAAAAAAGGCCGTGATGTGCTGTTTGTCAGATATCAGAGACTCTTCTCTAGTAACAATGCACTTGTGCAAATCTCAGCAGGGAACACCAGCTGCAAGCTCATCCCCAGGTGAGAGTTCCCTCAGATCCAAGAAGAAGTGCAAACTGTGAATCATCTTTATAAAATAGTAGTGGTTTAAAGGAGGTTCTATTGGTACCATATGCAAATAAATCATTTCATTGTTTCATTAACATGGCAACAGATTTGTGGATGAAACAAGGGCCTCATATGCTACAGATGTAATTGTGATGCAATGTGTCTCATTAACATGACATGATGACTGTGCATCTAAAGCCGTCTAAACAAAAGCTGATGGATTTTACATCAATCAGAGGAATGTTAAACACAGAGCTCTTCTAGACTTTTTTTTTTAAGACCCATCCATTC
Source organism: Zenarchopterus dispar (assembly GCA_028564865.1). Classification (NCBI taxonomy): domain Eukaryota; kingdom Metazoa; phylum Chordata; class Actinopteri; order Beloniformes; family Zenarchopteridae; genus Zenarchopterus; species Zenarchopterus dispar. The sequence continues at coordinate 5,171,373 of JAOWBL010000021.1, read as the reverse complement.
ATGTTTGAGACTTGCTTCATCTTATCCAGGGGTGATGAGGGAAGCTGGAGCTAGCTGTAAATCAGGTAAGAGGTGGGGTACACCTTGCCCACCTCGCAGAGAGACAAGACAAACAACCGTCAGTGTTCATCGTACCAATCACAAATCTACCTAAAGTCCATGCTTTTGAACGGTTAGAGCACCCAGAGAAAACTCACCCAGAGACAGAGGGAACATCCAAACACAAAGGAGCAAGGAACCTCTTTGCTGTGATCACAGCACAAACCGCAATAACCACGTTTATCACCATATACAATTAATCTCATCTGAAACCTGTAATAATATTTTCCTTTTTTTTTTTGAGCATACATACTTCTCTAGCCCTCAAGAAACGTGAGTAATCCAACACTATTCAACTATAAAGACGACTCCATTTTTTTATCACTCAGTCTGGATCAAGTTTAAACAACAAACTCTCATAGGTGAATAATACATTCAGAATCTTAATTCAAGTAAAATTAAAGTACAACAAATTACTCAAAATACTCCTTTTGAGTAAAAAAAAAAAGAAAATATTAGTCAAAACATAAAATGTTGTATGTACTCTGTTTAGTCAGGGTTGTACATGTACAACCCTGCTTAAGTAAAAATACCATTAGTAGCAAAATGTATGGTGTTAAACTGAAAATAAAGGTTTAGTTTATA
>JAOWBL010000021.1:5144311-5170589 GCA_028564865.1 Zenarchopterus dispar | reverse complement strand
TATATATATATATATATATATATATATATATATATATATATATATATATATATATATATATATATAACATCATTAAGACTGAAAAATGGGTATTTAAGCAGGATGCTACTTTTCTTTTTCTTCTTTTTTTAAAAGACACAGCAGAAAACTCTTATGTGTAAAAAAAAGACAGAAGACCTGATGCACAAAACGTTCTTCAATTTTTTGTTGCGATAATTTGATCAACTGGTTTTATGAAAACGAAGCAGAAGCTTATATAGGAAGATCATGTTTGGTGGAGCCGATAGATGCTCACACACATCTGAAATGTGACCTTAATTATTATTATTTACTTATGACAAAATATAATCTACAGTGTAAAATCTTGACCTTAAAACAAGTATTATCTATAGCTCATTAAATTGCTCCAGAAGTGTGTAATTCCAGTACCAGGGCATTAAAATTGTGCTCGAGTGTTTGAGTAAATGTATTTGAATTTGCGCCTCTCTTCAAAGATCAAACATCTAAGGAGAGTAACAGTAACTATGAGCGAAAGGAGCTTTTAATATTCCCCTGAAGTCAAGAGAAGACAAACGGAAAAAGGTTTAGTGAAACCATAAGACATGGAGAAATACTGCCCTTAGATTAGACTGTGGCTTAATTAACAATCCCACATAAGATCTTCAGCTGTCATGGAGTCTCAGACGGTTTATGAATTGGCAACATTCCTCTAATTAGTTAATATTCCCATCTAGGAGGCATCACAGGAAACACACATTCAAGTTAAACTTCACTTTTAAAAAAAAAAAATTTTGTGGCCCCAAAGGTAAGCCCAGAACTAAAATCACACCATTCATTCCACGATGTTTTACCTAAAATAAGTAAACGTTCCCATGAGCCACACAGTAACGACACTTTGTGGGTTACGTTTTTCCCATCTCTCTTTTCCAAGCTTTCCCACAGCCAATCTGAACTCGAGTGAGACATAGCGGTCTAACCTAAGGCATTTTCTCCAGCCCTCTGTCGCTCTGCCACGCCTCTCCCTCAACAAGCCGGGGAGAGGGTCTGAGCTGCAGCCCCCCCATCCCCTCTACACCGAATACCTGGTCATGGTTCCTGGAAATTAAACAGACAAGTCACCATTTAGCTGAGTACACCATGAATGAGGGAAGAATATTTGTGACAGCTGAGACTTTAGCCTGTGGCACTGGAGTGGTTTATATTAAGGGAGGCTTGCATACGCAGCAGTAAAAGAAAACTCCTCTTTCTTTCCGTTTGGTTTGTTTAGACAACTTTTAAGTTTAAGATTCTTAACTGTGATGCTAGTATCTTAAAATGTTTGTTTCAGCTTTTCCTTTAAGGATGGTTTACTCTGAAAAGAAAACAAAATGTAAAACCAAGGAATGCAAAATAGAAAACATCTTTTTTTGTCTCACTCTTAGTGCCTCAAACATGTCTGAATGCACACTTTCTTTCTTGGTTGTGCATTATGTTGAAAAAAACATGTCTAAAACGTTAAAACACAGAGAAATGATACAGGTATCAGAAGAAAAGAAGAAACAGTTTTAGAAGGCAAATAGGACTAGAATAGTTTAAAATGCCTTTTAAGCCTATTTGTGCCAGACAGGTATTGATAATAATTGAATATTGTATATTGATATGCTGATACATGTTGATAATACCTGGCAAGTCAAAAAAAAGACTGTATAAAATATCCTGAAACGAATTTCACACACAGGAACAGTGAAAACACCATCAGTTTAACCCTTTAACGTCTGAAGTGTAAAAATACCCCCCCCCCCCAATAAAAAAAAAAATCAAAAGTTTTCTTTAACTACACTTTGAAATGAAAAACACTTCCATCTTTTATTTAACAGTTTCTAAATAATTATATTTTTTTTCTTTCACTATGGTACGTTTATGTATAGTTTATATTTTGTTGTTTATATTTTTTAAAATAATTTTTTGGTTTGTATGAAACTTTTTTTCTCTTCTTTTGTTGATGGGGGTGGTACAGAGGATTCAGAAAACCACATATCCAACATGATACATCCGGAATTTTTTTATAGGGTTAATTTCACCTCTCACGTTACTGAAAAAACTTAGAGCCAAACAAGACATTTTGGGGAAAGCTTTTTGTAGGAGAAACGTACTAATAAATCAATGAAGAAGTCTAGGGGCTCGTTAATAAATACCTACACAGCCAGAGTGGTGCCAGTGGTTAAAAAAAAAAAAAAAAGGCCGACACCAAAATGAGTCGTGCTTTTCGTCTTTTCTTTTTTCTTTCATATTTTGTTTTAACGATTGGACGACCACGGTTTAAATACGTGACCTTCTTACCTTCTTAGATCGAAAATCCTTCAGACTCCAAAGGATGAAAGACCTGGTGTTTCTTCTTTTTTAATTTTTTTTTTGTTTTTATTTTTTTTGTGAGGATCGTTTTATGTGATTAACGCAGAGATTGGAATAATCCACGTTTGTAGCTGCATCATTTTCATTTTTTCACAAATATGAAGAAAAAACATCCTTTTTCTGAGTAAAAATATGCCTTGTGCAATAATTAATATACAAAGGCTTAAAAGAAATTCAAACGCTGAAAAAAAAATCATTTTAGACGTTTAAAATAAAATTAAAACATGCCGACTCAGTTATAATGGTAATACTAGTAGCAATAATAATAAAAACCGTAATAATAACAGTAATGATAAAAACGGGCGTCTTAATAAACTGCTATGAAAATAACCAGTTAAGCTGTAAGTAGTGTCGGATTTAAGGAAATTGTGAATTTATTTTTCTAATTTAGCAATTCAGTATGCTAATTGATATTAAACCATTACCTTCAAATTTGAGTAATATCCCGACAATTAAGAGACATAGAGAAGCGATTTGGGAGAACTTATCTAATTTGACTAGCGACCGGCATGAAGGGCCATGTTGTTTCATTAGAAGCCTTTGATGGCTCACGTCCTGAGGAAAAAGGGCCACATCGCCGGCGCGACGTCGCTTTCTTTCCCTTCGCGCAGGAAGCCAGGCGTTTCACTCAGCGTTATGGATTTAATGATTTATTATTGACTCAACATGGCAGCAGGGACGGTTGTTGGAAATGATGCGGCTCTAATTCGCCTCCACTGTAAGCGGATACTATATCCACACTGACAGATTTTCTCACATCATGTTCTGGTCAAACGGTTAATGCTGTTTGGTTTAATGTGGGCCTCTAAAACCAATATACAAACAAAATATTTGCAGGATATTTAAGCTCTAAATCAGTTAACTTTTTTTTGGCGCTGTTGTTGCGCCCGTTTCCTGGACTGGGCTCCGTATTCATCTGCACATACAAGGGATCAAAGATAACACAAATGTGATTTCCCACAAGTGTGATCCCTTTGGCAGAGAGGGGAACAATGCTTTAAAGCTTGATATGAGGAATATTTTTTCTTTTTTTCCCCCCCAAAGTGAAAGGTTAGGGTCTTAAGCCAGAGCAATCAAAGCACTTGCATTCATCCTCTAATTACATTAATGTCATGTGTTGTGTATCCCGAGTGTTTACCAAAAAAGCTTTCCCCCTTCTGAGCTTGACCTCCCATTTCTACTGGCTGCATAATAAGCTGGAGCCCGCCGTGGGCCTGCTTCAGACGTGCGTAAAGCCTGAAGGCTGGAGTGCTGCGTGTGCGTGTGTCAGATCCACTGTAGGCTACTGAGCCGGCATCATCTTGAGCGAGGCATTTCTCTTTACCCCGACAAACCTTCAGGGGGCTTTTAGCATTTGTTCGGTCTGAGGTATCTGGAAAACATCTGATTCATTTTTTAACCAGTCCCAGATGCGCCAGTGTGAGGGTGTGTGTGCCTGAGCGCTTCAGCGTGAGTTTGTCAGCGCATGAGAATTTGGGGAGAATATTTGCTTTCTAGAGTAGGGGAGGGAAAGGAGAAGAGGAGGAAGAAGAAGAAGAAGCAGCAGCGAGTGGATTTTTAAATAATAACTTCTTAGGTATGAACGCAGATACGTGCGTGTCATACTGCGACATGACATCCATGGATTCCTATTATAGTGCATCCGCTGCGCAAGGTAGAGATCACCAGGCGAACTCTTTCAGGACTTTCTCCACCACTGAAACCAAATACAGCCCCACGTTCATTCCGGGCAAAGGGCAGGCTTACGCGGAGAAGTCACGGAGCCCTTTCCAGCCGGAGTGCCAGTCATTGGACGGCGCTGAGGAGAGCAGCTTTAACAAATACCAGCTCTTCATGCAGCGACCGACCTGCAAAACTCCGCCCGAAGGCAGCAAGCTGCACCCGGACAGCGGACACAACGGGACGCTCATCCCCTGCTACGGTGAGTGCACGCCAGACCGCAGAGGAGAACTTCTCACGGAAGCGAACCTTTTCAGAGCGGTGATGGAAATTTACTGCGCGGTGTAATTCATAATGAGAGTTGTCTGTCAGGGAAGATCCGCACAGAGGTGCGCTCACTTCCAGTCATTTCTGATGTCTGAGGACTTCTCCCCCCGCAGCCTGATATACGATAGGAAAAAACGGATCCACATATTTTTAATACAAGTAATGATTCTGACTCGGGACTCCTACATTGGCACAAATATTACAAGTATCAGGCTGAATTTGACAGATTTACTAAGTAACTTTAAACCATTTACGGGCATCTGAGCTCCAGATCCCGCCTCAGACTATAGGCTTTATAGACACATTTTCAGAAAAATAGGGTTTAAGTTTCCCTTGTTTTTTTTTGTTTTTTTTTAAAATGGGTGTCTGACAGGTGTTACTGAATTTTAAAAGGAGATGGGTGTTTTTATGGTAGTTTCATCCAAAATGTAGTTTTAATTTGACCCGCGGTGAAGCGCAGCTGCACAGGCACTGGCCTCCGATTCCAGCCAGATTTGACTCTTCATCACTGATATATGTAAAAAAAAGCAAAACAAAAAAACATTTATGTCAAGAAATGTTTCATATTATAAACAACACAGACCACTGTGGCGTTTTTAGTCCGCATGCAGCTGCAAAAAAGGAAAACCAGAGCTTGTAAAAACGAAGCCAAAAGTGTCAAATACACTACATGTCAGTCAAATATATTCGCTCAAATTTTATTCTATTTATATATCTATTCCAGTCATCCTTTTACATGTATAGGCATAATTCTGTAGGGATAAAACAATGAAGTGTATCTAATCTGGGTGAATTAAGGAAAATTGATCCCCTATACAGAGCTTTACAGGTCCAAGCAAATGACAATTTACAGGCCATCTTCTAAAAAGAAAAAAAGAAAAAAAAATACACTGGTGAGTTAAACAGTTGAATTAAATACAAAAACTGCCAGCTAGTCTTAAAAACATGAATTTAAGGATAAAGTTTCAAAGCTTCGCGGACTTTTACAATTCTCTGGATTAGATAGTTAACTTAAGGTTGTTTAAAGGAAGCTTTTCATTCTGTCTCTTTTATGGGACAGGGGACTTTAAAACAGAGTAAAATAAAAAAAAACCATTTTCAATAAACAGACAAACTGGATCTAACTTATTCTTATGACTAAAGGTTCAAAGACGTGTAGAATAATAAAAAATTTAGCACACTGCACACACTTTTATAGCTATGTTACAAAATGCATAGCTTTACATACATTTTGGTGAGCATCAAACTATAGACCCGTTGGCGCCTTTTTGGGCCTCAGTTAAATTCCAGATGTTTATCATGATGTTAGCGGAGGGAAGCATCTGCCATCACTGAATTTTTGTTGAACTGTCACCCATGCTGATCATAACTGAATTTTTATAATCCATATTTAAATCATCAGTATGACATTTGGTATTTGTGAAAACAGAGATAAAACATTGTCATGAACACACTGGAATACTCTGAGCGGTTGTTTGCGTGTTAGTGGGCCTCTGTTCAAGAATTTATAATTAAAACTGAACTGCCCCAATTGAACTCGGTGGGACACAGCAAGGCCTGCAGTGGAGCTCAGTTTTCTGTGCAGTAGCCAGTACCACAGCCTGCCAAAATACATGAAGTGCAAAGCAATCGGGTTTTTTTCTCTCCTCTTCACTAAAACAACTGGACTCACTTTTTGTTTCACTCCGAACTGTCACTTTTTCTGCCTCCAATAAGTTCAGCACCCCGGCGCTGAAGTGAGTTGATTTGGCAAGTGTAGTGACAGAATCATTTAAACACCATCATTAAATGCAACATGCCTCCCTTGAGGAAGAGCTGTGCAACGTTATTATTGAAAATGTTGCAGCCAGATGAAGGCATCGTGGCTCTGGGGAGGATGCTTTGGGCTCCTGCCAAAGCCTCAGGCGTCAACAGGGTTATGCTGTTATGTGTGGTCCTCAATGGGAGATATATTGCTTAATGCTGATGCTTTATCTCCATCAAGATGACAAAGTTATTCCATGTCCCGAGGGAATTCTCTGTGGCAACTTCAGCTACAACCATAATGCTGTTCGCATGGCAACGCATCATATTTTAGCTGTATTTCACTCTGAGCGTACTACAGCCCCGGTTCAAATGAAGTCGGGACACTATGTAAAATGTCAACAAGAACAAAATGCAATTCAAATCTTATAAACTTTTATTCCAAATGGAAAAAACAGAGAAATTTTGCCCTTTCATGGAAAATATTAGCCCCATTTGAATCTCAAAAAAGCTTGAAGGAGGTGATGTTTACCATTGTGTAGCATCTCCTCTTCTTTTAACAACTGTCCCTAAACATCCAGGAAGTGAGGAGGCCAGTTGCTGGAGTTTCAGAAGAGGGATGTTGTCCTATTCTTGTTTAATGAAGCTTCTAGCTGCTCAGCAGTCCTTGGCCTTCGTTGCCTGATTTTTCACTTCATAATACACCAAATGTTTCCTACTGGTGGAAGGTCTGGACTGCAGGCAGGTTAATTCAGGACTAAGACTCTTCTCCTGGGAAGCCATGCTGTTGTGATGGATGTGTGGTTTAGTACTGTCTTGCTGAAATATGAAAAGTCTTCCCTGAAAGAGATGTTGTCTTGATGGGACCATATGTTGCTCGAAAACTTCTATGTACTTTTCAGAATTGATAGTGTCTTTCCAGACAGGGACAGGAATCTCCAACACCATAGATGCAAAGTTTTGAAGTGGGCACTGATAACAAGATGGATGGTCCCTCTTCTCTAGTCCTCAGGACACAGCATCCATGATTTCCAAAAAGAATTTCAAATTTTGATTCATCTGAGCAGAGGAAAGTTTGCCTCCGACCGTTTTCAAATGAGCTTTGACCAAGAGAAGACCAGAGCGTTCTTGCTCATGTTCACAGATGGCTTCCTCTTTGTGTGATAAAGTCGTAAGCTGCATTTGTGGATCACGCTGCGAACTCTGTTCACAGACCGTGAGCTCTGAAAGTGTTCCTGAGTCCATCCAGTGATTTCCAGTAGAGTATCATGCCTGGAGAGCTGCCCGAGGACCCAAAGATCATGAACGTCCAGTTTTTACCTTCAGCCTTCTTGCTTGCTCACAGAGATTCCTCCTGATTCTCTCAATCTTTAGATGGTAATATACACTGTATATGGTGGGATATTGAAAGGCTTTTTATACCGAGGAGCAATTTATTAGTGAAGAGATTTTCCTGAAATTGCACAAAAATCTCTTTGACACAGTTTGTCGCAGATTGGTGAACCTTTGTCCATCTTTACATGTGAGAGGCTCTGAAATTCTCCTTTTATACCCAGTCATGTTACTGGCTGTTTCCCAGTTAACCCAATTAGTTGTCAAGTGCTCCTTCAATGGTTTTTTTTGGTTCATACCATTTACTTTCTCAGGCTTTTATTGCTCTGGTTCCAATGTTTTTTAAGATATGTTGCTGCCATCAAATTAAAAAATATACACTATTTTCAATGAAATGGCAAAATATCTCAGTTTCAGCATCTGATATGTTGTTTATGTGCTATTGGGAGTAAGATATGGCTTTATGGGCTTTGCAAATCTTTTTTTTTTTTTTTACATTTTAAACAGCATTCCAACTTCATTTCAATTGGGGGTGTACATAAAAAAAAAAAAAAAGTTTTGACACAAAAAAAGCATTTTTTTGTGACGTGTCCTGAAATTGAAAAATGTTAACATTTACATAAATTTAAAAGAATTTCTTCATAGAATCCTTTAAAATAATGTAAAACATATTTGGAATGGGATGAAATGTTTCAAACTTCAAAGCAATGTTATTCTGATTAACCTTGCACATTTTTAATCATTCAAACACCAACGTTTAATGTCTTGCGTTTTGCCACATTTGTGTTAGTGTTGAATGCAATTCAGCACTAAACTATCTGCCAAAGTTTAAATCAATATGTTCTGGACCTCTGTGCTCTTGTTGGTGGGTAAGTTTATTTAAATTCATGCTAATCCATCCGACAGTGCTGCAGCGAGGACAGGGACAGGCCTGTCTACCTGCTCACACCACAATGAATGAAGTAAATGCCCCTGGAGCTGATCGAGCGCTGAGGAATGCGGGTCAGCACTGCTGGAGAGATCTTGATTAATGTAAGGCAGATGTGCATTACTGGCTCCTATGGTTATTATTCATACTCCCAAAACATCAGATCTCCAGAGCTACAAGAGAGTCCCTGAGATGACAAAGTGGGACTGGTTTACATAACCTTGTCTCAACAATACCTTGTACAAATAAGCAGGGAGTCAGAAATGGTCATCAAGATTGGGTAATGATTTGAGAGACCCGGGAGAAATGAGAAAGTTTCTGGGAAAGCCTCACATGTGGTAGAACGAATGTTTACATGCAAGCACTTTACCGAACTCCTTGCTGAATCCCAGTTCGTTTTTAAGGTTTGGACCTTGATCCAGACAAATTGATGTAATTTGTTTTACAAACATAAACCTGTGAGGAGAATAGTCTTTCACTTTCTAAAATCCATGACAGCACAAGTGAAAATGATCTTAAATTCACTGAAAAAGAAGAAACTAAAATTTGACCTAGATGCTGGCTCCACTGTATTCTTTATGTCTGATAATGCAACCAAAGTAAACTATATTATAAAAAAAAAAAGTAAAAAAAGCCAAACCAACATTCAAGTGTCAGTCTTTTTGGTACCAAACAACCCTTCCTCCCTCAAAAAGGAAATGGAGCATCCTGTGATATGTTAAACATTTTCTGAGAATATGAAAACCAAAACACAACATCAGAAAGTCCTGGCAATGGTTTAAAAAGCATCCTGTCAAAATATAGAACTGTAAGTACATGTTTAAAGGCTTGTGGAAGTGATGTCACAAGATATGCATGTGCTGATGACTAACACATTGTGTAGATGTTAACAAAGGCAACAGGGTGACACCTGCGATCGTGCCAGTGTGTGTCTGTGAATCAGAATAAATTAGAATATATAATAAACCAATGCTTGAAAGGATACATTCCTGACTTGTTAGAAAGTAACAACTTTTACTAAATAAATACGTAGCTAAGAATTTAAAACAGCGGTACGTCGCCTGCTTTCAAAAGAAAAAAAAAAGTTATATAAACTTTGTTAATAAAACTCTTGTTTTCACAAGGTGCTGCTTTTCTGAGTGTAAAGTTTCAACTTCAATAAAGATCTCTCTGATAACAGCTCAAAAAGACTTTTCCGGCTTTAGTCTCTTCATCTGCTTTTTGGAAATGTTTTTCAGCAAACGCAGCTTGCTTTAGCTTTTAGTTCCAGACACCTTTCTTGCAGGCAAAGGCAGCGTTCCCCCGGGAGACACAGGCACTAAAAGCAGACTGACTTGAAATTTAAAAAGAAAAAAGGTGCACGTTAAAATGTGTGCCTTCAGTGTTATGTCCAGCACTGTAACTTTGCTGTCATATTTTCCTCAGCTTATATCAGGGGACTGTCTCCTAAATTCAACTTCCATAAGAGCTATTGTACTTTGCAAACATATGGCTACACTATATTATGTTTTGACGAAAAAAGGGATATAAAAGCTTGAAAACGACTGGTATGATCACTTCAAGGACAATGTTTTTTTTCTCTTTTCAGCTTGCTTTCAGCAGAGGAACATAACTCATTTGATTTGATAGATATGGTTTAATGAAAGCCAGGGATAATCACTTGCACTGCCAGCTTCACAGAGTTTCTTTGTGCCTGTCTTTGAGTGCAGAGTGGAAAAAAAAATGTGATTCCAGCAAGACCTGGACTATATAAATTTATTTGATGCTACTGAAAGACAAGGAGGGGTTACTTGCATCACACTGCGTCACGTAGACTTCTTTTATTAATACTTTCAATTGGATTTCTTAATATTTTATTTCTTTGCAATGAGACACACTATTTTTTTAATCAACCATCACATTGAAATACATTCACTGCTTTAAACAAGTTGGCCTTATAGGTTACCTTATGTGAAAATACAACTTCATCAAGATTTCCTCTTCAGAAAAAAACCCCTCTCATCACAATATAAGCTTTCCCCCTGAAGAGAAAAAAAAAGCTCAACCAGAAATATTTTTATGCACTTTGATGCGAGGCAGCAACAGCTCAAGGTATTCTGATAGTAGTGAGGTCATGATTGCATCAATTTCTCAAGAGCTGAGGTTGAACAGAAAGGTTGTTCTTGTTCCAAGGGAATCTGCATTATTGCATGAGCTGCTGGCATCGATCTCTCCTGAGGAACATCTGGGAGCCTCACTTCCACCGAGGAAACAACAGTCAACAGCAGATCTTAGACTGAGCCGTAGAAAAAACAATCCTGCTCACGGCACGTCTGCGAACCGAAAGTGAATGTAAATTATCATTCACCTGCTGACAACCAAAGCAAATGGAACATATGCCTTTTTTTACTTCATACAATGTGTGGTTCATGCGTGGTCGTTGTGGCGTGTGGCTGTCAGCTTTAAATGTTTTGGAAGACGATTTTTAGAGCACTCTGTTTAAAAGCATTCCCTTCCCCATTTAGTGTTTGGTCATTAACCCTTCCCCAGGTTACTAATTTATAGTGTTTCTTTTATTTGGCTTCACTTGACCCTCTCTGTCCCATTCCATAAAAACTGAGAGGGTGCCCTGTTGCTTTACAACCAGTTAAATTACACTTTGATGTTTTCTCTCTGTTTTCAGCAGTGATTAAATTGCTGACCCTAGTAAACATCTGACCTCGGCTAACTGAGGCGGTCTGCAGCGTGTCACAGACAAGCTGGCCGATTACAGGAAAAAAGTCGGCGGTGTTCAGTGCATTCATACATACGGAAAGTTGATGAATGTTGAAGCCTAAAGAACTGTCAAAAAAAAAACAAAAAAACATTCCTTTGAATGTGAAAGACATTTGGAGCCAACACAGTGGAATCTTGGCTCCCAAAAGAAAGCAGTGTGAGAAGGTTGTGTTTTCCAGAGCAGCGTGCAGAACAGACAGCTCAGCATGCGGGTAAAAGTTGTTTGTGGCAAATGAATCTGTGTGGTAAGCAACATACAGAGAAGGGAGATGAGCTTGGAGTCAAAGAAAGAATGGATGGAGATTACCGTGGATTGCAGTTTTAAATACTCTGATGAATGCCATGGTATAGCTGAAAACACTGGAAACAGGAAAAAAAAGGTTATTACCAAACTCGTCAAGCTGATATCTGTGTAAACATCAATTAGGAAATAATTATCTGGACATAAAAACTGGTTTACAGGAGAGACAGCAAGACTAATCCTGTTAAAAGTCTGAAACTCGGTTGTCTAAAGAGTCTAGTTAGTGCTTGTAGGTGGGTGTAGGCAAGTTTTCCTCAGTTTCTCACATGGCTTATTGTGCATGTTAAACTCGTAAAACTCCACACTAAGTAGAGTTACAGTATCTCCCACTGAAGACATTGTTTCTAAGATGGGCGCATTGTTTTTAGCGCGAGCGTTTCCACTATTACTTTTACACATTTGCAGGGGACCTGATTGGTGGAATGGTGCTAGAGCATCCCAAAATGACCTTTCACCTCTTCTTCATTTGCATAATTCGTCTGAAATTCATGCAAAACTCCAAGCATCCCGTTGTTGCTGCACCAATGCATATGTCATCCTTGAGAGCCGATCACAGCTAGGACAATAGTCAAGGTCGTCATATCCATGTTTAAAGTGCTTATTGACATGAAACAACCTACTGACAGCAATGATTAGCAAATGATATGAAAATGCTCCACAGTGAAAGCTGCTCTTAGTATCCAGTTATGTTTGAGGAGCATGGCTAATTGTTTTTGATAATGCAGTAGAACTGTTTGCATTAAATCTATATGACCCCTGTGACATACTGCAGATGCACAAGTGAATATATACTAATCTGTTTCTAGACTAAGATGGATTCCTGTTGTCTTCAGCGGTTGCCTAATCAAGCAGAGATCCAGGATAGAACTGTCAAGAATCTGTAAAAGTGAGACTTCTTGTCACCTTGGTCCTAATGTTTGGGGTCTTAAAAGCTGCAACAGCGAAAGCACAACCATAGTAGTATCAGCAACTACACCAGTTATGACACCATGAGAAGTCACCTAACTTGTTTGTTTGTAGTGTCACATATTTTGTGCAGACATTGGAGTGTACGGACACACCATCTTCTGATCTAACGTCTCGTAAGAAAACAAATATTTCCCAAAATGTTTAACTGTTCAAATTAAAAGAGAAAGCCAGAGTAAATGTTATTAATAAGGCTGAGAATCTTAAACATTTCCACGCACCATCCTGCCCTCTTCACATCCCCTCATCTGTCCATCCATCTGTGCCCTCAGCCGCTCAGGATATGTGCCTTGCTCAGGGGCATAGCCGTATTTTCTCTCGCAGATGCTAATGCCAGGCAGGGACCTGGACCTGACCTGCCTTACTTTGGTAACATTGCAGCCATTGCTCCTGCCCAGAGGCGGAATAAAATTATTGAACAGTCCACGAGGACAGGAGGCCAGCTCAGGGTTTTGGTGATGTCAGAACATCTGTCCGCGTGGAGACTGTAAAAGGATCCGACAGGTAGGCCACGGCGATTCGAGGTCGTGAACTCCAGCTGGGTAGGCTGTGGTGTTCCATTAGTGTCTCGGTCGGGGCAAGTCTGAGGCCGAGAGCAGGGGAGGGCCACTGCAGCTTTGAGGGGATGACTATTGACATTTCATTGAGGGACACTAGCCAAAGGCGTACTAATCTATGAAAACAAACATGCATGTTGCAGACAGCCACCGCCTAGCTTCATCAGTCGAAAACTATTCACTCATAAAGAACTAAAAAAAAGAAACTTGGCTCAAAGAGTTACGAGTGCCAGAAAACATGGACCCTCTTATGTCAGATTTGTTTTCAGAGAATGACAAGCAGGCATTACTACATTATTCAAAACAATAATGCAAAGTGACAAAGGCAAATACATGAAAATAAGCACATAACTGTTGGGTTAATCATCTCTAAACTCCCAAACTGAAAGACAAATGTTGTTGGATGAAGTAAAGCCAGTGTTGCACAAGACTCACAAATCTGTTTATGTGTAGGAGACCATTATGTGCTGGTTTCAGACCAATGCTTTTAGGACAGGGAGCTCTCCGTGCCCATTCGCAGGAAAGGCAAACAGAGGCTGAGCGAGCTCACTGTTCCCACTGGCCTGCAACCAGAGCTCCTCTGATTATTTATTCACACAGCTGTTTGTTTATTGAAGGAGCAGGGACCGCTTTCTTCATCCCCACAAAAAGAAACAAAAAAGCCAGCATGCGCTGACAGAAACAGAGCATGGTCTGTCACAAAATGGACAATCTAGAAATTGAAGGTGACAAACACAATGTTGTTTACATCTGAGGGGCAAGGCTGCAGGGTTAGAGCAGCCGCCTCTCCCGTACACAAGGCCCACCATACACAAGCCGAGATGGAGCAGATTTCATGTGGTTGCAGGTAACATGGCTGGGAGATGTGAGGGAGAGGACTGCTGGTTTTGTCATGGGTCACACCAATTTGAAGTGACATACCTTTCAAACAAAAAATACTTTTCCTCTCCGTGACTTTTAGACTTGCTGTTCACAAACGAGGCCTTTGAGCCTTCAGATGAAACATACAGAGATGATGTCAGTTTAAAGTAAATGCCATTTTACAGGGAAACATGATGATGAGCAGACGCACATCCTGGCTTGAAAATGAGGCACAGTGGTTGGTTGCAGCCACATTATGCAAAAGCATTGCTCTGTTTAATATTCCAGTCAGAGAGTAGTAACTACAACTTCAAGACTGCACTTGAGAGCATGTGATGCTTTTTAATTCAACTCTGAAATGATCAGAGTTGACTAAAATGGTCCGAGAATGGTGAAAGTTTGCATGGTTGCTTCATGACAACAATGATTTCACATGAGTACGCTTTCCTTAAAATAATTAGCTCTCAAGCCTCTCTTTTGATCTCAATCTTAAACATGCAGGAAAAGACAGCAGCGGCCTGACTGAGTCCGAGTTGCCCCCAAGCGTGGATCCTCCTGGGATGGAGGGAAGTTACCTAAACCTGAAGGAACCAGGCGTGAAGGGGCCAAGTGAGCGACCAGGGTCTGAACTTTCCAGCCCTCTGGACAAAAGTGAGGCTGAGAGCAACAAAGGCAAGAAAAGACGCAATCGCACCACATTCACCAGCTACCAGCTAGAGGAGCTGGAGAAAGTTTTCCAGAAGACGCACTACCCAGATGTTTATGCCCGAGAGCAGCTGGCACTGAGGACAGACCTGACAGAGGCTCGTGTACAGGTGAGAACCAAAGAATAAGAACATCTGACACTTGAGATGCTCCATTCATGATTTCATGCAATTATCAGATGGTAAATGTTGTCAAGTTGTGTATCTAGGTACATAAAATCTCATGTGGCGTCTCAGTGTATCTAAGGAAACCGTCTGATGTCCCTCCATAGAACATCATACTTTCAGCTTCTTCTAACCCTAGCAAAATAGCTATGTTGCCTAAACCTAACCAAGTTGTTTGGGCACCTAATGGTAGCCAGTTTTATTTCATAAACCTGAAACAATGTAAAACTAAACAAAGTTAAAAAACATAAACATTGATCTCACGCAGGACTATGTTTTACTGGGTATCAGCAACAATTAAATCCTCCACCGACCCTCCAAAGTCCACATTTGTGCTTGTTTGTGAGCCGACCCAGCTTGGGTTTGTGTATTTTGTAAGAATGGTTTCAAGATGAGTAACGGTGAATTAAAAAAAAGTTTCTAGACGACACGATAACTGCTTACTTTAGCGAATGTCGTTGTGCTTGTGTGTGCATTGATGTGAGTCACTGAGTGAGCTGGGGTGGTGATGGGAGTGTTTCTCCTATTTGGACTTGTTCAAAATTGTCATAATGTTACTGTTACAGTTGAGTAGCTTATTACTTAAAAAAAAAACACCAATAGAGTCTTTTGTTACAGGAAGTGTAACAGCGAGTGTTGTATGACGATTAGGGTAGCTTTGTCAGTGTGGTTAAAATACATGGTTATGGTTTCGAAACTATTATGACCCTGTTTAAAGTGATGTTGGCTCACCTTCAGCAGAGTAAATAGTCACTTGAACATAAACATCCAGTATGTCTTCGTGAAGCAATTGCTGAAACCTGTGGTGCTATTGTTGCTTCTCGGTACGACAGTTTCCATGAGCTCTGTTGTGTGAATGCAGTTTTTCATGTTTGCATGCTAATAATCACTTTGGGACCTGACAGAGGGAGCTGGGAGAGTTAACACTGGCACTTTGACAGAGACTGTTCGGTACAACAGACAGCAAGGCCTATTGTTCTAAATCTCTCTTTCTGCCTGCCAGTTTTAGATCAGAGTGGGATGGGTGGGACTAAGGGAATACTGCTCGTAGCGCTTACACGGTGCAGGCTCTGCAAGAAGGGTCACAGGCCAAGGGTTTCTCCCTAGCACTGCCATGTTAAAACTGCTTCACTGCACAGCTCTCGAGGCACGGAAGGAAAACACATGGAAAGCCATCAAAGCTATTTGGCATGGATAAAAAAGACACTCTGAGATGCCAGTTTCAATTTCCACGCACAGTCTTAGACATAGTCAGGGACTGAGATCCTGGCCTGGTCCTTGTGGCGGTACAGTAAAATAAGTACATTCATGTAGCATTCACACAGACCCATCTATTCCCCAGATGAATATAATTAACTTTTTCATCTGACAAGCCCAAAGCACAGTCACAGTGAGGTTTGACCCAAACTTCTAAAATCAGACCCCAAATATGCACGCAATCAAGACTAAACCCCACAATTTCAACTGAAGGTCCATCCAGACAAAGTCCAGGGATATCCAATTGTTGAATACCAAGGGGCACTTGAAGCTTGCCAAGCTATTGGAGAATCCTTTTCATCTTCGAAACAACAGCAATTGAATTGCAGGCTGCAGATGTTTTCTACCAAAATACCAGCATTAAGGACCTTCAGTTTCATCCTCAGCTTTCTGATGAATGTCTTCATAAAGTCTGGCAGCAGCTTTCCATAATCGCGTCTGTGACTTCTGCTGCCACTAGTTTATTTAGTACAATTAGTTCTGAGCCTTAGACTTGAACTTCACCATGCCGCCTACTTTTATGGAGGAGGGGGTTGTGCGAGAGTGAGGCAGTCTATCAATTGCAGTGGACCTGGATGACAGAGATGAGGTGAGACGGCTGGACTTCAAAGCTGCTTTTGGAGCAGTGGACTCTGCCCTCCCTCTCTCCCTCTTCCTCTTTCTCTGCCTGCTGGCTCCGGAGCATAAATAAAGCCCTATAATGGGTCTGTAAGCTGCATTTTGCTGTCAGCGTCTTTAGCAATTACTGTATCACTGCCAAGCATTTTGAGCTCAAAGATCATCGAGCCACCTTCTTCGCAGATGTCTGCTAAATAATATCAATAAGAGTAGTAAGTGTTTGCAGTCTGTAAATTTTATCCTTTTGGTTTTGACGTACAGGATGTACCACTGGGGTTCATTATGATGAATAATATATGTAAATTGGAAATCTGCCTATTCAAAGACACCACTGGCCTTCCTTTCTCAAAAATAGGAAATAAGAGGCATGGAACAACAAAGGACACATCTGACTTCATAATTATTCCTGCATTATATCTCCGGCAGAGCATTTGCCTGGGGTCTCATTCCTACTGCAGCTCAAAGAAATAGCAATACAGAGCTCTGTGAAACATTATGCACTCTGTACTCATAAATCAAGAAACGGGAAGTAAATGCGCTCAGACATGTTGTGTTTGTTTATAAAACAGTTCCAGTAAGCGTTTTAGAGGGTCCAGGTTAAAATACTGCATTTGTTAATGAGCATCTTTAAAAACTGTATTATAACGTGGTATTTAAAGGTGTGTGTTTTCTCCCTCTCTCTCTTTCTCTGTGTGTATGTGGACGGCTGCTCCACTGTTCTCGTCTGCACGCCTCCAAAAGGTCAGAGGGGTTAGCCGCGGAAAGCCAAGGGTTTAGGCGTCAGGAAATTAAACATGAAATGAAAACAAGCTCCAGTTTGAACATTCTCCCATCTCACTTTCCAATATCCCCACTTCCCTTTCACTGACTTAAAAGGAGGTGGGAGGAGAGGGACAGGGAGGAGAGGGGGGGTCAGCATATGGGGGTGGGGGCGTTTGCGGACAGAAGAGGATGAGCTTCAGCAGAAGAGTGAGAGTGTGACAACAAGATTAACATAAGAAAATGAGAGAAAGTATTTCGATTTGTTGCGATTGAGATGACTCAGTAACTGGGAAAAGTTGACATCTTGACCTCAGAGGTCAATCAACAGTGCATACTGTTGTTATGACCAAAATAGGTCATGTTGAGCAAGAAAATGTCATTTAAAATTTAAAAAAATCCCCTTCTCACTTGTAAATAATGTTGGATAAAAGAGTCTGCTAAATAAGTAAAAGCAAATGTAAGCATGAGCAACCTCTTTCAAGCCCACCAGAGCCTTTTGTGTTGGAATTTATATCTGGAAACCTGTGATCTTATGAGCTCATGCAACCAAAGACCCACCAAAGGAATAACATTAAAAACCTTAAACAATAATAGACCCCCAAATCCTCAGCGGGACCCTGACACAGACTCAGAGGCCCCCTCTAAACATATGATATAATTCAAAGGGCAACAACCCTTCACCTTGACGTTGGGGTCTGGCAGCATCCTCAGATATCATCTTACCATTTTGGAAGGGTAAGTTGCTCTTGTATCTCAACAGCTGACCCAAGCAATGCTGGACTCAGATGCCATCTCTTTGTGCCGTGCTTCATAAGTATACAAACAAACACTACATGAACCATATAGTAGTTATTGAATTGTTTTCATTTTCAAATCAAAATGTCTAAACTAGGAGTTTCGCGCATTGAAAGAAGTGAGACTTGTCTCCGAACTTTGGTGCCATTACATCGTGTTGACTCTCCAGATAAAAATCCACTCCTTCCCCATAAGAAAACAATTTTAAAACCAGTTGGTGTTTTGCTATCATGCACATCTTGCAAAATAACATATTTGTATGACACTGCTCAATGCTGTCTCCAGACTCTGCTGCATTTATCTTGACTGAGACAAATGGTGAGAGCGAGAGACAAAAAAGGGGGTTTGAAGGGAATGACTGAGGGGAAATTACATGTCAGAGACTGTGAAAACCACAGGCTGATTGGGCTGGGAATCAAATCGCAACCCGAGTTCAAACCCCTGTGTTGACGCGGGATTGCACTCTAGTCTCTTTGAAGAAGATTCCCTTTTCTCTCTCGGGAGGATAAGATTCAGACAACCAACAAATAGATACAGATAAACATTTGGAGAATCCCACTGGACCCCCAGCTCTCCTACGCTCTCGCTTCGAGATGTGACTTTTTTTTAATGTCATGAAAAGTGAGGCATCTTACATTTCAGGACATAAATGTTATTAGTATTAAAATAACATGAACATAATTTTTTATCAGTACCATCTAAAATTGTGTTAAGTAAGTTTATTAGATCATCTTGTTATTCATTTGTCACTTTCTTTTCATTTTGATTCAATTAATGACCAAATACTGCTTTTTGCCCAACTTGACCACACAGCTAATGACTTTTGTGTCATAATCTAACATTTTTATTCACTGACCACTCTGGGAATCACATTATTGATTTATGAAATACTCATTTATCAAAAAATTGAAAAAACATTTTTTATTTGGTCACACGGTGTGGCCTTACAGCAATATTTTTCAGGAGCATAAATTAAAATTAAAAAAAAAAACATCACCTTTCTAAACAACTTTTTTGGTAACCAGAGTGATAAGTCACCATAGTCTCTGTGAAAAGGTTAGGGATTTTATCGGCATTTTATTCATTCATTTTCTTTGTATATTTCTATTTATGATGTAATTTATCCCACCTCAAAACTTACCCAAACCTTAACAAATCTTTTTATTTTTATCCCTGAAACCAACATGAGGAGCAACTGAAAATCAAAGTAACAACTTCCTAAGAAAGTATAGAAACACTAAGGTTAAAGAACTTGAACTCAGGAATCAAACAGTTTTTGTTGGTTTGTTTTTCTTTCCCCTTCAGTTTGCACAGCGTGACCTCTTACTTCCCATCCTTAAACAAGTGGTTTGTAAAATATTATTTTGAAGCCTCGTGTTAACTAATATCTTGGTTTTGGAACAAGAAGTGAGGTGCAAGGGACTGATCATTTACCTGTCATTCATATTAAAAGCTTGATAAAAATGTGTTCAAAGAGTTGAGTTATATAAAAGAAAACTCCCTTAATACGAATGTAGTAAAGAGAGAAATTAGAGATCAGAACTTTATTTGGGCCAAGCTCTAAATGTGATTGTTTCAGCAGTAAATTTGAGGATTTTAACAAAGTGGTCTGCAGGGTTTAACTTCAGCTCAGCTTTTGGAGCCAGCCACAAGTGGCTTTTTAAGGAACTGCAGTATTTGGTTACTTTTTGATATGCTTGGCCTTTTACAGACCACTTCAGTGTCCAAAAATCAACAGTTAACCAATTACAAGGCAATGTAAGACTTCAAGTAGAATTGAAACACGAGGGATAGCATGTAACAACAATTTATATCAAAATATTTCACTTACACTATTCAAATGCTTTCACAGATTACAGATTTAAAAAAAAAAAAGAAGACAAAATACATATTTTCCAAGCCCCCAGTGCCTATGAAAGGAAAAGAGAGTTTAAGGATTGTACAACAAGCAAAAATTGGGCAACATATGTCAAAAACAGTGGACAGAAAGAACTAATTCATAGTGGATTTTTATATTACTTTTGACTGATGAAGATTGAATAATATCTTGAGGAGCTCTTTCAGGCTGTGTAGCTTTCTGCTCATGACACACTTTTACCTCCTAACTCTCTAACACCCTTCAGTCAAGCACTCTCACAGTTAAGAAGAAGGCTGTGTAGCCTGCACTCAGTCTGTCAGCAGCTCAGTCGACACACTTTCTCTGAAAATTAGCCTACGTGTAAATGTGTTGAACCAAAAGACCTCCAAATAATACGTAATTACGCCAAAAATGGAAGTATATTTGTGCATACGCATACACGCATATGCCGTCTTGGTCAAAAGTTCAACATTTGTTTCATGGATTATTCAGAGGGATTCCCCACTATATCACGCTGCGCTGACATGTGGGAGAAAGCACACCTTTCTCAGAGTGATTTATGAATGGCCGCAGGCCCAGATGTGGATCTGTCGATGCTGGCAGCCTGAAGGGAGGCAGACGCTTGTGTATCAAAGGGAGGGGCTGAAACATGCAGCACCAGGGGAGACTCACCATTTTCACATCAATAGCTCAGTGTGGACGGCACTTTAAAGACATGTCAAGTCTTAAAACTACAGCTTGGACTTTCATGTGCAGCATAATTTACATGCTTTACTGTCTTCAGTTTATATGGTTCGGTTTCTTAACTTTTATTTGCTGAGTTTTCCGCAAAAAACCCCCAACTTTCTGCTGTTATATATGATATGAGGGCTTTGATAGCCATGTTTAAAAATGATGTCAAGAGTTTAGTTTGATAGGAGCCTGGTCTTTTTTTCATGAAGTATGCCCTTGACAGACACTTTTCTTCTGCAGGTGTGGTTCCAGAATCGCAGAGCCAAGTGGAGGAAGAGAGAGCGTTTTGGCCAGATGCAGCAGGTTCGCACGCACTTCTCGACTGCTTATGAATTGCCTCTGCTCACTCGGCCTGAGAACTATGCACAGGTAAATGAAAAAAAGGGACGGTCTGCTCTTTAAGCTCTACGTGTCAGAGTAATTTGAGTCATTGCAATCAAGTAAAATTTGTTGTCAAATCTGCAACAACTGATGTTAGTCACGTTACTAACAGTTCTTTTTTTTGTTTGTTTTTACATCCAAGAGTGACAAAGAAACCTCATAATTAATTAAGAGTCATCTTCCAAGACTCCTGATGATTACATATCCAAATTCCTTCACTTTTAGCTCAACTTTTGGTCTTTTTCAGAGTCCAAGGAACTATTTGGATGACAGTTTCTGAATGTTTCACATTGCTCATCAGCTTTTTTCTAGCTGTGTTTGCCTGCTATAGGCTACTAACTGAGAGGCATATAATATGTTGTTAGGGCTTTTCCTTTGAAAACAGTAGCCAACTGTTGCTAAAAAACATGATCAAATGTGAGTGAACTCGCAAGATCTGAATTTCCTGTTACAGATACTGCAGCAGATGTTTGTCTCGTTCTTCAGCCACATGGTCGTAAATGTCTTCATCAGAGGGAGTATATGTGGCTCTCTGCAGACGATTGTGTACCCAATGACGTTTTGTGACCATGCTGACTTGATTTGTTGTGCAAATGCACAGCATACTTCTTACTGTAGGGTCTGGTCTGCTGGGATGTGATCGGTCATCAGTGCGGAAATGAACAGTAACACACAAAAATGTCTCCATGGGGGATCAAAGTTGTCCTAAAATTATTCTTTGTTTTCTCACTCAGATGCACTCTTGGGTACTTTGATTTTGCACAGATTGACTTAAAGTTATGTTAGTGCTTTATAAATCCAAGGAAAGACAGGCAATTTTCTGCTCTCTATCTTAATTGTGTAAAAAGACCCAGTCGTTAAACATTATTTTGCTTTTAGTTTGTCATGTCAATATCAGATGTAGTCACTTTAACCCTATTTCCTGCTTTTCTTCCGTAGATCCAGAACCCTTCATGGATCGGTAGCAGCAGCGGAGCATCTCCGGTGCCGGGTTGCGTTGTGCCGTGTGATTCTGTTCCCTCCTGCATGCCCCCTCACCCCCATGGTCCTGGTGGTGTCTCTGACTTCCTGGGAGTGCCCAGTCCAGGGAGCAGCCACATGGGACAAACACATATGGGAAGCCTGTTTGGGGGTGCCGGGATCAGCGGGGGAATCAACGGCTACGATCTCAACGTTGATCCAGACCGCAAGTCCTCCAGCATAGCTGCGCTGCGTATGAAGGCCAAGGAACACAGTGCAGCCATCTCCTGGGCTACATGATGTCCCAGTGCAGTTTAACCCTGCCCCCATGTGGCCCCAGCTTCGGAGCAGCCATCAGCAAGCACTGAGGGGGAGGAAGGGGTTTTCCTGAGAGCACTAATGATAGCACAGGTCAAATGAGCAGGGAGAGACTGCGGAGATAAGAGAGGCCACAAGCAAGATAACTATGACAATCAGCAGATGTTTAAAGTGAGAGAAATACGGAGGTATAACATAGATGTGCAGCCTCGATTCCTTCATCTCTCAGGTCTCACTGAAACGTGGGGTTCGCCCTGCTGGGAATTGGGTAACATGATTAAAGGTTTCAGAAAAATAAGAGAAGACAAATACATTTTTCTGAATATTTGACTTCTGTGCCAAAACTGCCTATACCATAAAGTATCTTCACTTTCAGCAGTGACTTTGATTCACATTACTCTCCGACTTTATCATACTTGTATATTATTTATGCGACTGCCACTTGTAGACCCTTCTAAATCTGTATACACCAGTTTAAGTGCATTTCTAAACATTGTTTGCATTTTGTAAGCTGTTTAAAAACATGTCCACCCACTCTGAGCAATCACAGATGCATACAAAGGACTGAGAGTTTATTTTCTGTCACTTTCTATTGCAAACTACAAATATGACCAAAAGGAACGTCTTCTGTTGTGGGTAGTTTATGTCCCTGCAAATAAGGACAGGGGTTCAAAGCAAAAAGCGAAACTAATTTAGTGAGAACAGATATGGCGTGTCAGTTTAGTCTGGGCAGTGATCAGGCATGGGATTGGCAGTAACGTCAAACCAACTTGTCATTTCCCTCTCAAGGCTACCTCCACAGGTTCCCCTGCTTGGCTCAGGCTTCAGGTTACAGGAAACAGAGTGTCTCCACCGGCAGACGTGGTGTAGCAATGCACAGCAGCAACCTTCAACACCATCTGACCATGCCAGCTTTAATCAGCAGCCAACAGGCATTGACAAACTTGATTAGCATCAACATGAGCTGCCCTTCCATGTGAGCACCAGGGCACATCACACTGTACGTGGCGCGAACACAATGCACACGTGTCGAAATAATCATTAGTGTTGGTTCAGCAGGGAAGAGTGTTTTTTGAGGATTAGCAGCATCCTGACAGACTGTGCCACGGACTGCAGGCCGAATGAGCGGTCCTCCTTGACAGTATCCTTGTAATGTTTGGGGAAATGTGATGACATTAGAGCTGGATCACAGGAATGCAGAGAGCATGCCCGATGATTGCAGGGGTATCAGCGTGAGCTCTACTACACCAGTAGAGCTGGGATTCGGGCCGGGGCTTGAGACAGGCTCCGATAGTCATTCGGCTGATTTCTCTATAACACCTCCTGAGCTGCATATCCGTTTTCTTTCCCATGTGTAAATGATGCCAAGAAAAGCCAACGTGACATCATCAAATGGCCAAATATATTCAGTTTCTTGCAATGAAAGATAGCGAAAAACCAACAAATTGAAAATACTGGCAGGATAATTGAATTGATTAGCTGTTCCTGAGCATAGTTACAAACTGGTTTACTACAGAACCATTGCTGCATGTCTCTAGCATTGAAAGTTCCCACAGTCAGATAAAAGACTGTTTAAATGAAGCTCTTTCACGTCATCAGTAAAGGAAGTAACAGTATTTGATGACATGCTGAATACTTTGACACTTTAGAGTGTTTATATATTCTACACACAGGGTTTATTAGCTTTACTCAAACAAATGTCTGCAAATACAAAGAAAAAAATGCTAAAATGACTTAAGAACAAAGTATAACCAACACATTTTTAATATAAAAACAGAATAAATACATTCCTGACTTAATGTATGACTGAGTTTGAACTTTTGTCATTTTGACTGTGTATATGGACCTTCCTCAGTGCTCCTCTCCTCTGCAGCTCCATAAACGTTGATACTACTGAAATAAAGCAATTGAAGTCCATGTTTATAATGTTGTATTGAATGAATGTGAACAATATAATTATTGTTCTGTTGCTTGTACAATTATTTTGCTTTTCTGTCAAATAATGAACGTGCAGAGATAGACCAATGAAGTATTACAGAAATAACGCCAAGAAATGTAAAGTTTTGTTTAATATTCTGAAAAGAAGCTTTGGAGTTTTACTGAGGTGTTTTGCTTTTTGCGTTTTGATTTTTTTTTTAAATGGCTTTAAGCAGCTTTTTTTGTATATTAATCAATATTTCTACTTTTAATTGTGCCAAATTATGCAATAAGTTATTGCACTTACAGTGTTCTTTGATATATCCTGGGACAGTTGTCTCATTTGTGAAGCTAGGCGTTGCATAGCTTTTAGTCCCAGCAGTCAAGAACTGTCTCCGAAGCCCGTCCATAGTTAGTGCCAGGAAGAAGCAACGCTGAGGTCTCCTCAGGTGCTGAACTCTGTTTGTACAGAATTAACTTCTTGTTTCTGTCAGTGGTGGTTTTGAGTTGAATTTGAAATAAATGCATCTCCATTGGTTGATTGTGTGAAGATAATTTTGTCTTTCAGATAGCTTATGAGGCCCTACGTGGTCAAACTATGTTCTGCCAGAGTTTAAATATTTGATTAATTCTCTGTGGTCTTCTTCATGTCACGAATTGGGTGGTGCTCAGGTGGGTGATGCCAGATGCTTCTGCTTGTATTATATGTACCAATAATAATTTAGTCACACTCGATTTTGTTTTTTTTGTGTTTTTTTTGATTGTTTGAGTATGAAAACCTTTGACGTAAGCAAAGCAAATGCATCCATATTTGAAAAAAAAGGTTATAATATGAAAGCACTTACTTCCTATTTTATATATAAATGCACTTTATAGTACATAGTACTTTGTTTCTACTGTATTACAGTAGAAACTGTGTGCACAGTCACGCTGATGTGGGGGATGAAGTGCTCAGTTTTTTTGACCGAGGAGCCTTCGATGCATCAATCCTGTGGTCGCCAGTTCTACATGCTGATCCACAGCCACCTTGCATAATTTTCTGGAGTCAGGATACACCAGTCCATCACGAGGCCACACTGAGAGAAAAAGCGCAACTATGCACGCTCACACTCTCTCCTGCAGCCAGCAAGAAAGAAGCAAACAACCCAACTTGCATGCTTTTAGATTGTGGTTGGAAGCTGGAGTAACTGGGGAAAACCCAGGCGGACACGGGGAAAATAGGCAAACTCCACACAAAAGCGCTTCTCACTGTGACCACAATACACCAATGAAGTTTACCAATGAGGACAAAAAAAAAAAAACAACTACAGTTTTCAGGATCTTATGAATGTAGCAATGAAATTCAAACATAAGATACAGCCTGCCTATGAACTGCTAACCAGAAAAAAACGGAGAACATACAAGGATATAATATCCTGATAGGATAAGCCTGATATTTCTACAGCAGTTTCATCCTATTCAGGGTCAAGGAAGGGTGCAGGGACACATCCCAGCTGCCATCAGGTGAGGGGTGGAATATACTCTGGAGAGGTCAGCTGTCAATCAGTCAAACTACTGCATAAAAAACATCTGAATTACCAGTAACTCAAAATGAATGTGTGAGTGGGTTCACATGTGTGTTTGGACACACAGATGTAAGTGGATGACATGTAATCCCATTGTTTTTCTTGTATTAGCAGCTTGTAGATGGGGTGCTCTGTCCAAGCCATTAGGTCCAAATTAAGTTTAATAAGTGCCTTACGTACCTTCAGGTGGTCTTAGGCTGACAATGTAGCTGCAGACGGGTGCTAGAAAATTCAGATGTAATGCAGTACATATGAAGGTTCCCCACAGATGTTTTTTCTTTCCACAATACACACTAAATCATGCAACAAAAAAGCCCTCAGAAAAGAAAAAAAGAAAAACATTTTGTAAGCATTTGAATTCTTTTTTCTACAGAGCATAATCAGTGTCTACAGTCACTTCATCCTTTATGTAGAAGATCTTCCACAG